>RJWK010032851.1:0-23452 GCA_004363435.1 Platanista minor | reverse complement strand
TTTTTTTTTTTTTTTTTTTTTTTTTTTTTTTTTTTTTTTTTTTTTTTTTTTTTTTTTTTAACATCTTTATTGGAGTATAATTGCTTTACAGTGGTGTCAGTCTCTGCTTTATAACAAAGTGAATCAATTATACATACACATGTTCCCACATCTCCTCCCTCCTGCGTTTCCCTCCTTCCCACCCTCCCCATACCACCCATCCAGGTGATCACAAAGCACTGAGCTGATCTCCCTGTGCTATGCGGCTGCTTCCCACTAGCTATCTATTTTATGTTTGGTAGTGTATATATGTCCATGCCACTCTCTCACTTTATCACAGCTTACCCTTCCCCCTCCCCATATCCTCAATTCCATTCTCTAGTAGGTCTGTGTCTTTATTCCTGTCCTGCCCCCAGGCCCTTCACGACACTTCTTTTTTTTTAAATTAATTAATTAATGTATTTTGGGCCGCGTTGGGTCTTCGTTGCTGCACATGCTCTTTCTCTAGTTGTGGCGAGCGGGGGCTACTCTTCGTTGTGGTGCGCGGACTTCTCACTGCGGTGGCTTCTCTTGTTGCGGAGTGCGGGCTCTAGGCGCGCGGGCTCAGTAGTTGTGACTCGCAGGCTCAGTAGTTGTGGTGCATGGCTTAGTTGCTCCGCGGCATGTGCGATGTTCCCTGACCAGGGCTTGAAACCGTGTCCCCTGCATTGACAGGCGGATTCTTAACCACTGCGCCACCAGGGAAGTCCCTCCCAGAGGGTTTTTCCCCTGTAATTCTCTCCTCTCCTTCCTCCACCGTCACTCTGCGCCGTCAGCATACGAACGCCAGGGGTATTCATGACAGTTGATTTCAGTGAGTGCTTCTTATGTGCTCGAGCCCTGGGCTAAGAGCTTTCCTCTGCTTCGCTCCCATTCACTCCTTAACTCCTCATGATAATCTGCCTAGGTGGATGCTGTTACTGTCCCCACTGGCAGATGAGAAGGCTGAGGCATCAAGAGACTGAAAAATTTATCAAAGTTTCACATCTGGTCAGGGGTAAAGCTGCAGTCTGTGATTTCCCATCCTGAGGAAGCATCGCTCCCTTTATATCCTGCCTTTGCTTCTAGTTACTGCCCGTGTTCTCTGCTTTTCTTTATAACAGAACTCCTCAAAAGGGCCATCTAGACTCGCTGTCTCCAGTTTCTCTCCCCGACTTTTTCTTAAACTGGGCTTCAGCCCCTGACACCCTCTTGACACTGTCTTCGGCCGGGTCAGCAGTGACCTCTGCATTGCCAGCTCCTGGCTCAGTGCTCAGTCCAGAGCTTTCTTGGCCCCTGGGTAGCGTGGACACAGTGGCCACTCCCTCCTCCCCGAAGCTCCTTCTTCTTCTGACTTCCAGGCCCGGTCCACCCGCCCCCCCCCCCACCCCCCGGCTGGCTCTTCCCCACTTGCCTGGCTGCTCTGTCCAGGTCTCTGCTGGATCCGCTTCCTTGTTCCAAAGTCCAGAGGCCCGCCCTCAGTGCCGAGGCTCTCCATGCTCTCTTCTCCCTGACTTTATCTCTACCCGTGCTGCTTCTCTGAATTCCAGGCTTGTATATCTGGCTTTCTTCTCTGCAGAGCTCATTAGATGTGTTAGACTAATCTCAGGTCCAAAATCAAGGTCCTGATTTCCGCCCCACCTGGTCCTCCTGCAGTCTGTTCTATCTCTGTTAGTGGCAACTCCATTTATGGAGCTAATGACCATAATCTTGAGATCAGCCTTGATTTTTTCCTCTTCTTTTCACACACTGTGCATCCTGGTAGTCCTACCTTCCACATATTTCTAGAATTTTTACTGTTTGTCTCCACCAGGATGCCTGCAGTAGCCTCCTAACTGGTGCCCCTGCTTCCCCTCACCTTGCAGCAGCCGGAAGGGGGGTCCTGTAGAAGTACATGGCTGATCTGAGTGCGTCACTCCTTGTCCCCAAACCCACTGCTGGCTTCCCAGCCCCATCTCCTCCACCCTCACCCCTATACCTATTTTACCTCCTGGGTGTTCCTCAGACACCAACCATACCTGCCCCAGGGCCTTTGCATTTGCTCTTCTGTCTGCCTGGGACGTCCCCACAGCTCCCTCCCTCCCATCATCAGGTCTCTGCTCAGGTGTCACCTCCTCAGGGAAACTTCCTCTGGCTCCCCTGCCCTACCAAGTTCAGTTTTCTGACATTCATTCATTCATTCATTCATTCATTCATTCATTTATGTATTTATGTATGTATGTATGTATGTATGTATTTATTTATTTATGGCTGTGTCGGGTCTTAGTCGTGGCACGTGGGCTCTTCATTGCGGCTCACAGGCCTCTCTCTAGTTGTGGCGTGCAGGCTCAGTAGTTGTGGCACGTGGGTTTAGTTGCCCCGTGGCACGTGGGATCTTAGTTCCCTGACCAGGGATCAAACCCGTGTCCCTTGCGTTGGAAGGCAGATTCTCAACCACTCCAACATCCGGGAAGTCCCTCCTGACTCTCTTTTATTTCCTGGCAGGTGTCACCTCTCAATGTTGTATTACAAGTTTCTTTGGTGACTAGTTCGTCTGTTGCCACATTAGAACATAAGCCTCACGAGGGCAGGGGCTTTGTCCAGATCGCTGTTCTTTCCCCAGCACGTAAAACAGCATCTGGCCCATAGTAGGGGCTCTATAAATATTTTTTGCGTGGACGATTGGATATGCACGAGGGTAGACAGACACGAGACAAAACCAACAGTCACATGAGTGGAGGGTCCCCTCCAGGTCTGTATGAGGTATGGTGGGGTCAAAGCAGGTGGCCTGGGGTGCCAGTGCCGAGCGTCCCTGGAGTCTTGGCCACACAGCAGCTCCTTTGTGTGTTGCCCGCTCCAGGGTCTCTGGACAGCAGCTCTCCCATCACCAGCAAGCCCGAGGCCTTCTTCTCGAAGCTGCAGAAGTTCCGGGAAGCCAACAAGGAGGAGTGTATTTGCAGTGACCCCGAGTGAGCAGGGGCAGGCGCAGGGTGGGCAGGGCGGCTGGCTCAGGGACTGTGTCACCCTGGCCTGCTCACCCTCTCGCCCTCACAGATCCCAGGTCCTAGGCCTGCAGGAGAGTGGTGCTGTGGAGGGGGACCACGAATGTGAGTGTAAATGCTCGGCGGCCGCCCCGTAGCCCAGCTAAGGCCTGGGGGCCTAGGGGTGCAGCTGGGGATGCGGGGAGGGAGGCCTGGGGTCCGGACAGGGGGCTGCGAGCCTGGGGTGAGCTGAGGCCTGGCCTCAGGGGGAACAGGGCCAGCCCTGGGCTACCCACCCTCATCCGCGCCTTCCGTTTCCTCCCAGCTGCCTCATTTTCCCATGTGTCCCCACTCCCTCCCCCTCCTCTCCGCACAGGGGTCGTCTGGGTGGGCAGCAGTGGTGGGGGAGGGCGGTGCCAGCTCAGTCACGTGAGCACCCAAGTCTTTGCTGTGGGTTTGCACGAGCAGCATACAGTGTATACATGTGTGTACATATGTGTGTGAGGCGTGTTCCTCTGGATGTACGTGTGTGTGCACCCTGTGTGTGTGATCACAGGTGTAGGCTCGTTCATGTGTGTCCACAGATATGACTGTATGAAGCCGTGCTTTGTGTTTGCACGGATGACATTTGCACATGTGAGGTTGCCGGCACGTGCATGCGTGTGTCACGCTTGAGTAGAAGGCGGTGCTCAGTGTTGTTGCATGTAAGCACGTGTGCGTGTGCATGCCTGTGTGGTTGGGGTCCAGGGACCTAGGTTCCCTGGCTGAGGGGGGCTTCTGCGTCTCATGTATCTCACAGGTGTGTATTGTTACTGTGTCAACCGGCGCCTGTTTCTGGTGCCTTTGGATCCCGGCACCCCCTGCCGCCTGTGCCGGACACCACGGGGCCAGTGGGGTCCGGAGACCCTGGCAGAGCCAGCGCAGATCAGGTGAGTGGCCAGGGTAGGCAGGACACCGGGGGGAGCTGTAGGGGCAGCCGCAGCTGAGGATGAGAGCAGAGCCTGGGGCCTGTGGTTTTGAGGGAGGGCAGGATGGGCCACAGCAGCCTGGAGGCGCCTGCAGCAATGCCCCCACTGTTACCCCCGCCAGGGTGAGCGTCCCGCTGTCTGTCCTGGACCCCCCGCACCGGTACCGCATCCACCGGCGGAAGAGCTTCGACGCCTCCGACACGCTGGCGCTGCCCCGGGTGAGGATGGCCTTGGGGCTTTCCCCTGTCTGGCTCAGGTCTCCGGACGTGTCCTGAGGCCCAGAGGGCCAGGGACTGTCCCAAGGCCACACAGCGAGGCTGGGCTCAAGGACCGAAGTCTCTGGAGTTCGGGCTGGGCCACTTATGTCATGTGTACCATGCTTGTTCCCTGAGGGAGGCTGGGCTCCCCACCCAGCCCCTGGCTTACAGGAGGACTGTGCCCGTGCAGTGCATTGGCCTAGTGCACATGGGCCCCATTTCTTGCGCTCTTGTGGCCACATGCACAGTCCTTAGGGCGATTACCTCGTGGAGTCACAGTAACCGAGAGTGCAGGTCCTACTGTTATCCCACTTTACAGATGAGGAGACTGAGGCAGAGGGGAGGTGACTTGTCCAAGGTCAGCCGGATGGAAGAGCCAGGATTTGAACCTAGGTCCTTTGTGTCTCCTGGGTAGGACAGTGGTCACTGGGGACCCCACTCATTCCCAGTTGAGTCCGGAGGTGCTGGGGTTGCGGGGAGGAGAAGGTACCGAGGAGTCAGTTTGCTCATCTGTAAAATGGGTACCACATACTATCCTCAGGCTCATGGGGTGGGCAAGGGGCAGGTCAGTGAGTCAATACCCGTCAAGGGCTTGGGGCAGAACCTGGCACACAGGATGTGCTCCATCAGCATCCATGGCCTTCCCTCCACCCATCTGTGGTCAGGGCCCAGGGCCTGGGTCAGCAGGGTTAGGAAAGGGAGGCCTGGGATAACAGTGGTGGATATAAGACCCCTTCCCTCAGGGAGCCTCAGTCCGTGGGGGACACAGTGATTGCTTGGGGGGCCCCTTCACCCTCATGGGGGACACAGCCCTGTCCTAGAGGATGCTACCAGTCCAAGGGGAGAGGTACAGCCCCTCCCTGGGGTGTGCCCAGTCAGTGGGGAGCCCTGCTCCAGGCCAGGCACCTTAACCCTTTGCTCTCCACAGCACTGCCTGCTGGGCTGGGACATTCTTCCTCCGAAGTCTGAGAAAAGCTCAGCCCCCAAGAGCCTGGACCTCTGGTCCAGTGTCTCTTCTGAGGCCCAACGTTGGAAGCTGTCAGTCACCAGCCCTTCTCACCGGGTACGGTCCAGGATGCCCTGCCTGGGAGAGACAGATGCCTTGGAGCAGCTTGGGGACTACAGAGTCCTGGGGGGCAGGATTGGGGTAGGATTGCAGAGCCTGGAAACGTCTCTCTGTGGGGTTCCCTGGCCCTAGCCCTGGCCCTGACCCACGGCACCTCTCCAGGCACCACTGCTCCCCGCTGGCTACCCCACCCCACCCTGGAAGGTGACCCCAACTCTGAGATCCAGAAGGGAATGAGGCTGCCCCCAAAGAGGCCCCCATGACACCCTTCACTCTCCAGGCTGTGCCACCGCGGGTCCCAGCCCCCACCCCAATCTGGTCAGAACCCTCCGTGCCCCAGCCCCGCGCCCCCCGGCCGAAGCCCTGAGGACTGGCCATTGGGAGGTGGACAGTGCCTCTACCGTCGTTTCAGCCTCTCCCCTCCAGCAGGGGCGCCCACAAGAGGGGAGCTTTGCCCAGCCTCAGCTGGAGGTGGACTCAGGCCCCACCTTCCTAGGCTGGGCCGGTGGGTGGCCTCAGGCCTGTCTCCTTCCTGGGGACAGAGGAGACCCTGGGGTTGGGAAGAGGGGATTTTGTGACACGTTTGTAAATAAAGCTCAGCACTCCCTGCAGCTCCAGATTCCCACATGCGGCAGCTCTGCCCTGCTGATGCCCTCAGAGCCCTGGAGGTGCCCTGGCCTCGGCCTGACCCCCTCACTTGCAGAAGGACACCTCTGACAACCTGTGCTGGGTGGGGTGGTTCCAGCGCCCTGAGTGTGGCTCTTTGTGCAGCTTCTAACTCTGGGTAGGTGGCCTCCCCACCAGACAGGTGGGGGTGAGGCTCCCCAGAGTAGGCTGAGGCCAAGGTCAGCGTTAAAAATCCATCTCAGTTGGGGCTTCCCTGGTGGCGCAGTGGTTGAGAGCCCGCCTGCCGATGCAGGGGATCCCTGGTCCAGGAAGATCCCACATGCCACGGAGCGGCTGGGCCCGTGAGCCATGGCCACTGAGCCTGTGCATCCGGAGCCTGTGCTCTGCAATGGGAGAGGCCACAACAGTGAGAGGCCAGCGTACCGCAAAAAAAAAAAAAAAAAATCCATCTCAGCAAGGGGCTTGGGGTCTCAGGCTGTTCCCTGTGGATGAGGCTGAAGCTGTGACAGTGGGGAATGAGTGAGCTTTCTCCTTATTCTTGGCTCCTGACACGGGTCCAGTGATGGAGGGACTCTTTTGAAGTCCCTGCGCCAGGTGGCTCCTTCACTCCCATCTCTAGCCCAGCCCTAGAAGCCACGGGTGATCTAGAACCCCGTCAGGGACACGTGGGTAAACAGGGCCAGGAGGGTTGGAGTCAGACAAGGTTGGCTGAGAGCCCAGATCTGCCCTCCTGGATTAGTAAGCAGCACCTGTCTTTATACTCCCATAGGTTGAACAATATGAAATTCCTGATTTTTAGGTACAAATGGAATAGCTGGGGAACCTAAGCCCAGGGAAGGCATGTGCTTTTTCTGAGGTTTCTGGCTTAGAGCCGTGGAACTATGGCTGTGGTCTGTGGCTCCCACCTGGAGCTTGTGAAGCTGAGAAAAGCTTTCCCCATCCAGCACAGCACATATATTAGGATAAGTGAGGTTATGCCATGGTAACAAATTAACCCCCAAATCCCAGTGGTTTGACATAAAGGCCTATTTCTTGCTGACTTGCTCATACTACCTGTCTGTTACGGGTCACATGAGGCCTCTGTTTTGACATTGTCTTTTGGGGACCCAGGCCAATGGAGGCTCCACTGTGGGGGACATCACCAGTTGCTTCAGCCCAGAAATGACACACAGGTCACTTCTGCTCATGGTTCATTGGCCAGAAGTAGTCACAAGGAGTTGGGACATGGAGGGGTCTCATGGGGTATTGGGTGAGCGTTACTGTCCTCCACATCCTGACTTCACCAGCTCTGTCCCCGCAAGGCAGGCCTCCTGCGCAGCAAAGGCCATTCACAAAAATAAGAGAAGCTACGAGCTCTCGCCTAAAAGTCTTCCCTTGCTCCATCTGGGGTTCCAGCCTCCAACACCTTCAGTAGCCAGGCAAGTAAGGTGACTGGGAGTGGGGGGGCTCAGGACCACCTGGCAAGCACGCATCCCTTCCAGAGGCTTTCAAGTTCAAATGCCTTTGATCCAAAGTACGTGTCTGGGCAGATTTCAGCAGCAGGTCATGGTTTGCCACTTGATTCTAGCACCTGAAGAAACAAAGTCTCTCCACATGTAATTTTTTAAATTAATTTTTAAAAATTTATTTTCAGTAGTGTAAAACATAACAAAATTTACCACTTTTATATGTACTGTTCAATGGCCCTAAGTCCGTTTACATTGCTGTGCAACCATCACCACCAACCATCCCCAGAATTTTTTTCTTCTTACAAAACTGGAACTCGTTACAGATTAAACACTAACTCCCTATTTTCCCCTCCCAGCTTCTGGCAACCATCATTCTACTTTGTCTATGAATGTGACTACTCTAGGGACCTCATACAAGTGGAATCATGCAGTAGGTCTTTTGTTTCTTATTTGGCTTCTTTCATTTAGCATAATGCCCTCAGGGTTTATGTTGTAAAGTGCCAGAATTTCCTTCCTTTTTAAGACTGGAAAGTATTTCGGGGCTTCCCTGGTGGCGCAGTGGTTAAGAATCCGCCTGCCAATGCAGGGGAAATGGGTTCGAGTCCTGGTCCGGGAAGATCCCACATTGCCGCAGAGCAGCTAAGCCCGTGTGCTACAACTACTGAGCCTGCGCTCTAGAGCCTGCGTGGCACAACTACTGAGGCCCGCACGCCTAGAGCCCGTGCTCCCAGCAAGAGAAGCCACTGCAGTGAGAAGCCCGCACACCACAATGAAGAGTAGCCCCTGCTCGCCGCAACTAGAGAAAGCCCGGGCGCAGCAACGAAGACCCAACACAGCCTAAAAAATAAATAAATAAAATAAATTTATTAAAAAAAAAAGAATTTCCTTGTATGGATCTACTGCATCTTGTTTATCCATCGTTCATCTGCCAATGGACCTTTGGATCACCTTTTGTTATTGTACATAATGCTGCTATGAACATGCGTGTACAAATATCTGTTTGAATCCTTGCTTTCAGTTTTTTTTTGGGGGGGGAGTATAATTGCTTTACAATGTTGTGTTAGTTTCTGCTGTACAATGAAGTGGATCAACTATATGTATACATATATCTCCTCTCTCTTGGACCTCCCTCCATTCCCCCCATCCCCGCAGCTAGGTCATCACAGAGCACTGAGCTGAGCTCCCTGTGCTATACTGCATGTTCCCACTAGCTCTCTATTTTACACATGGTAGTGTATTTATGTCAGTCTAATCTCCCAATTCATCCCACCCTCCCCTAACCCCGCCCTGTGTCCACACGTTCGTTCTCTACATCTGTGTCTCTATTCCTGCCCTGAAAATAGGTTCATCTGTACTATTTTTCTAGATCCCACATATATGTGTTAATATATGATAATTGTTTTTCTCTTTCTGACTTACTTCACTCTGTATGACAGACTCTAGGTCCATCCACATCTCTACAGATAACCCAATTTCATTACTTTTTATGACTGAGTAATATTCCATTGCATATACGTACCTCATCTTTTTCCATTCATCTGTCGATGGACATTTAGGTTGTTTCTGTGACCTGGCTCTTGTAAATAGTGCTGCAGTGAACATTGGGGTACATCTGTCTTTTTGAATTATGGTTTTCTCAGGGTATCTGCCCAGTAGTGGGATTGCTTGGTCATATGGTAGTTCTATTTTTTGCTTTTTAAGGAACCTCCATACTGTTCTCCACAGTGGCTGTATCAGTTTACATTCCCACCAACAGTGCCAGAGGGTTCCCTTTTCTCCACACCCTCTCCAGCATTTGCTGTTTGTAGATTGTTTGATGATGGCCGTTCTGACCGGTGTGAGATGATCCTCATTGTAGTTTTGATTTGCATTTCTCTACTAATTAGTGATGTTGAGCGTGTTTTCATGTGCCACTTGGCCACCTGTATGTCTTTTTTGGAGAAATGTCTATTTAGGTTTTCCACCCATTTTTTGATTGGGTTGCTTGTTTTTTTGACATTGAGCTGCATGAGCTATTTGTATATTTTGGAGATTAATCCTTTGTCCATTGCTTCATTTGCAAATATTTTCTCCCATTCTGAGGGTTGTGTTTTCATCTTGTTTATGGTTGCCTTTGCTGTGCAAAAGCTTTTAAGTTTCATTAGGTCCCATTTGTTTGTTTTTATTTTCATTACTCTACGTGGTGGGTCAAAAAGATCTTGCTGTGATTTATGTCAAAGAGTGTTCTTCCTATGTTTTCCTCTAAGAGTTTTATAGTGTCCAGTCTTACATTTAGGTCTTTAATCCATTTTGAGTTTATTTTTGTGTATGGTGTTTAGGTAGTGTTCTATTTTCATTCTTTTACGTGTAGCTGTCCACTTTTCCCAGCACCACTTATTGAAGGGGCTGTCTTTCCTCCATTGTATATTCTTGCCTCCTTTGTCATAGATTAGGTGACCATAGGTGTGTGGGTTTATCTCTGGGCTTTCTATCCTGTTCCATTGATCTGTATTTCTGTTTTTGTGCCAGTACCATACTGTCTTGATTACTGTAGCTTTGTAGTGTAGTCTGAAGTCAGGGTCCCTGATGCCTCCAGCTCCGTTTTGGTTTCTCAAGATTGCTTTAGCTCTTTGGGGTCTTTTGTGTTTCCATACAAACTGTAAAATTTTTTTCTAATTCTGTGAAAAATGCCATTGGTAATTTGATAGGGATTGTACTGAATCTGTAGATTGCTTTGGGAAGTATAGTCATTTTCACAATATTGATTTTTCCAATCCAAGAACATGGTATATCTCTCCATCCGTGTCACCTTTGATTTCTTTCATCAGTTTCTTACAGTTTTCTGAGTACAGGTCTTTTACTTCCTTAGGTAGGTTTATTTCTAGGTATTTTATTCTTTTGTTGCAATGGTAAATGGGATTGTTTCCTTAATTTCTCTTTCTGATCTTTCGTTGTTAGTGTATGGGAATGCAAGAGATTTCTGTGCATTAATTTTGTATCCTGCAACTTTACCAAATTCATTGATTAGCTCTAGTAGTTTTCTGGTGGCATCTTTAGGATTCTCTATGTATAGTATCATGTCATCTGCAAACAGTGACAGTTTTACTTCTTCTTTTCCAATTTGTGTTCCTTTTATTTCTTTTTCTTCTCTGATTGCTGTGGTCAGGACTTCCAAAGCTATGTTGCATAAGAGTGGTGAGAGTGGACATCCTTGTCTTGTTCCTGATCTTAGAGGAAATGCCTTCAGTTTTTTACCATTGAGAATGATGTTTGTTGTGGGTTTTGTCACATACGGCCTTTATTATGTTGAGGTAGGTTCCCTCTATGCCCACTTTCTGGAGAGTTTTTATCATAAATGGGTGTTGAATTTTGTCAAAAGTTTTTCTGCATCTGTTGAGATGATCGTATGGTTTTTATTCTTCAATTTGTTAATATGGTTTATCACATTGATTGATTTGCCTATATTGAAGAATCCTTGCATCCGTGGGATAAATCCCACTTGATCATGGTGTATGATCCTTTTAATATGTTGTTAGATTCTGTTTGTTCGTATTTTGTTGAGGATTTTTGCATCTATGTTGGTCAGTAATATTGGTTTGTAATTTTCTTTTTTGGTGTGATTTCTTTGTCTGGTTTTGGTGTCAGGGTGATGGTGGCCTCGTAGAATGAGTTTGGGAGTGTTCCTCCCTCGGCAATTTTTTGGAAGAGTTTGAGAAAGATAGGTGTTAGCTCTTCTCTAAATGTTTGATGGAATTCACCTGTGAAGCCATCTGGTCTTGGACTTTTGTTAGAAGATTTTTAATTACAGTTTCAATTTCATTACTTGTGATTGGTCTGTTTGTATTTTCTAATTCTTCCTGGTTCAGTCTTGGAAAGTTGCACCTTTCCAAGAATTTGTCCATTTCTTCCAGGTTGTCCATTTTATTGGCATATAGTTGTTTGTAATTGTCTCTTAAGATCCTTTGTATTTCTGCAGTGTCAGTTGTAATCTCTCCTTTTTCATTTCTAATTTTATTGATTTGAGTCCTCTCCCTTTTTTTCTTGATGAGTCTGGCTAAAGGTTTATCAATTTTATCTTCTCAAAGAACCAACTTTTAGTTTTATTGATTTTTGCTATTGTTTTCTTTGTTTCTATTTGATTTATTTCTGCTCTGATCTTTATGATTTCTTTCCTTGTACTAACTTTGGGTTTTCTTCGTTCTTCTTTCTCTAGTTGTTTTAGGTATAAGGTTAGATTGTTTATTTGAGATTTTTCTTGAGGTGAGATTGAATTGCTATAAACTTCCCTCTTAGAACTGCTTTTGCTTCCTCCCCATAGGTTTGGGTCGTCGTGTTTTTGTTGTCATTTGTTTCTATGTATTTTTTAATTTCCTCTTTGATTTCTTCAGTGATCTCTTGGTTATTTAGCAGTGCAACATCTAGCCTCCATGTGTTTGTATTTTTTACAGTTTTTTAAAAAATTTATTTATATTATTTATTTTTGGCTGTGTTGGGTCTGTTGCTGCGTGTGGGCTTTCTCTAGTCGCGGCAAGTGGGAGCTTCGTTGCAGTGCACGGGCTTCTCATTGCGGTGGCTTCTCTCGTTGTGGAGCACGGGCTCTAGGCGCACGGGCTCAGTAGTTGTGGCTCACAGGCTCTAGAGCACAGGCTCAGTAGTTGTGGCACGTGGGCTTAGTTGCTAAGCGGCATGTGGGATCTTCCGAGACCAGGGATCAAACCCGTGTCCCCTGCATTGGCAGGCGGATTCTCCATGACTGTGCCACCAGGGAAGCCCCCATTTTTTTTTCTTGTAATTGATTTCTAATCTCATAACGTTTTGGTCGGAAAAGATGCTTGATACGATTTCAGTTTTCTTAAATTTTCTGAGGGGTGTACAAATATCTGTTTGAACCCCTGCTTTCAGTTCTTTTGGGTATAAACCTAGAAGAGGAATTGCTGGATCATATGGTCATTCTATGTTTAATCTTTTGAAGACCCACCCTCCTGTTTTCCATAGGAGCTGCTGCACCATTTTATGTTCCTACCAGCAATGCAGAAAGGTTCCAATTTCTCCACATCCTCACCAACATTTATTTCCTGCTTTTTTTTGATAATAGCCATCCTAATGGGTGTGACGTGGTATCTTATTTATTGTACTTTTGATTGCATTTCCCTGATGATGGTTAGTTATGTTGAGCATCTTTCCACGTGCTTATAGGCCCCATTTGTATATCTTCTTTGGAGAAATGTCTATTCAACCTCTTTGCCCATTTTTGAGTCGGGTTGTTTGGTTTTCTGTTGTTGTTCCACATGTGATTTTAAGTCAGAGAGCCTGTGGGAATCAGCGGTTTTGTTAGAAATTCTTTGGCCAGAAGGAGAAGAGAATCTGGAAGGCTTCTGTCAAACAAAATGATGAAACTTACAGCTGAGATCACCTTCTAAGTTTAGCTGACCCGGAAGAGCAACAGCTTGAATAAGATAGAAATGTTTCTTTCCCACAAAAGTGTAGACTGCAGTGATGGGTCCCTTAAATCATCAGGGCAAGTGGTTTCTCCGGAAGGACCCATTCTTTTGAAAATTTAGAAGGTTTCCAGCTTCTGTCTTGCCCATGCTGCCTCTCTAGGGCCACTCCGAATGAATAGGCTCTTTGGGGAGCAGGCTTTTTCAAACCTGAGGGGCCCCGAGAATGAAGGTCATGGGCCGAGAGGCCCCTGCACAGAGCTTCCAGTCTCCAGCCCTGCCTCACTCACCTGTACGCTCCCCACTGTTCCAGGACTGTCACCGCTGTTCTCCCAGGTACCTGCAAGCCATTCATAATTCTTCCCGGCCTTCCCTCTCTCACTTGGGGTTGCCCAGATCTCTTCTTGTCCCCCACCTTCACCCCTTCCAGATGCACATCTCAGCTGGAGGGTCTCTTCTTCCAAGAGGGCCTTCCCTGAACCCCTGGCCCCCTCAGATGCACCCACCCCATCGCACACTGCACTTCCCTGCAGTCCTCCATCCCAGCCCTCACGTGTTATCAAATTACTAACCACGAGGCTCATTGCTTTAGTGTCTACCTGTCCCCGGCCAGCATTTAAGCAGAGGCGGCGTTTTTCTCTTAGCTGGAATTTTTTTTTTTCCTCTTGTTTTCTCAAAAGTAGTGACCAAACTGTATTTCAGGACTTGGCTTTTCCCTCTAGCCTGATTTCCCACCTGCATCATGAAGGTGATGGGAAGGATGCTTTAATTTCTCTGAACCCAAGGACCCTTGTGGTTGGATACCTTACATGCTTAATAATAGTGTTGTTTTTTGTTTGTTTGTTAGCATACGTCCCAAAAGAAAAAAAAAGCAAGATTCACTTATGTCTGACAAAATTGATAATGCCAGTCATTTAGAAATAGGAACAGAGGGTCTGACTCTGTCACTTGTGTCACAGCAGAGACACAGACCCGCACAGGTCGTTCATTCATTCGTTCTCTCATTCACTCATTCATTCACCGCATATGCATCAGGCTCCTCCTGTGCCAGCCTCTGTGCCAGGCTCTGCGGGCGCAGTGGTAAACCACACAATGGCAACAACGGGAACAGTCCCCATGAGCCCCCGCTGCCTGCGCTGGGGCTGAGATGAGCCTGCACATGTAAATGCGGCAGGAAGTGCCAGGAAGGACACCGGAGCAGGGCCTGACCTCTGCTTCCCTCTTCCCACTCTCACCTCCTGCGCCCCTCCCAGGTGAGGCTCCAGCCCTACTGAAGCTTTTCTCTGGCTTTTAAACCTGCTGTTTCCCCCTGGGTCTTCATCCACCCTGTTCCCTCTCCCCAAAGCTCTCTCTGTCCCCTTAACTCCTACTCAGTCCTCAGCTTCCATGTCTGCTTCTCAGAGGCCTTCCCTGATCCCACAGGACTGGCTGAAGCACCTGAGTCAGAGGTCCCACCTCTGCACCCCCATCCTATCCCACTATATTCAATTGTAATGTTTCTCAAGGGCAGGAACCAGGCCTGCCTTGTCCTCGGCTCTGTTCTAGCCCGGCATGTGGCATATGACGGGTGCGTAGTAGATAGATGTTGGATGAACAAGTGAATGAACCCCTAGGTCTTGGGAAGATACAGGCCACACAGCTCAGGGACCTGAAGTGAGTGTGTCCCAGGAATGTGACACCGGGGGTGCACAGTAGCTGCTGCAGCTTTTCCTGGTTTTCAGTACATCATGTTGTCCTATGTCTCAGGCAGATCATCATGGGTCTTGCTCAGCACCAGCACCCCCTGGGGTGTCTGGCCTTCCGGGATGGGAGGTGGGGAGTGACTGGGCACAGCTGTGACAACTCCCTCACCCAACAGCAGCCGTGGGTTCCAGGCCCTTGCTGAGCAGATTGGGGAGTATGTGAAGACAAACGAACCCCAGCTGGCTTCCCAAGGGACCCTTCCAGCTTCCCAAAGAACAGAATCATCTCCTGATTGCCATCTAAGAGGTGGTTCTCCCTGGAGGGCATGAGAGACCATTCAACTCCTGCTTCTGTGACCTCATGGAGGTGGACCATGCATGGCCCAGGGAACACAAAGCACAGGATTTTCCAGAATCATTTCCCCAGGTGCCTTTTGAACATAGCATCCTGATTTCTGAGGATGTACATTTTGTTGCAACAAAAGTTCCTGCTGGGCTTGCCCCAACCTTGCCAGTCCAACTGGTCCAACTGGGGAGCCACACTGAAAGCCTGAACTGGGGGAGGGGCGCAGAACGTGGCTTCAAAGAGACTGGAGTTCAGACTCCCTCCCCCCACTCCGCCTGGTTTGGGGCATCTAAATTGGAAGGGAAGAAGTAAAACTCTATTTTCAGGTTATATGATATATAGAGAAAACCCTAAAGCCCTCACAAAAATGCTGTTAGAACGATAAACCAATTCATTAAAGTTGCAGGATAGAAAATCATGCTTCCTGACTATGTGACCTTGGGAACGTCACCTCATCCCTCTAGCTCAGTGACATCACCTGTGCAGGGTGATAGTGCCAGGGAGAGAGAGGTACAGGAGATCAGACAGGTGGAGGGCTCCCGTGGGCTGGCGCAAGAAGAGGGCGAGAAGACACCATGATTGTCATCAGCTCTTCCTGTCCCCCCACCCCATCCCATCATGACACCAATGTCACCCTAACAGGCACAGGGGCCTGCCCTCTCTGAATTCACTCGGTCGAGCTCACACCTTCCCTGGGGAGATAAAAGGGAACCAGAAATAACGTATCAAGTCAATTGGTTTAAAGCCTGGCTCTCCCGGCTACTCCTTCCTTCTGGGCTAAGAGCAAGTGCAGCAAACGTGCCAGCGGTCAGCTCACCAGGTTTAGGGCTTTGCCCACGGGGAGGCAGAGAGGTTAAGGCAGCCGGCGGGGCTGTGGTGACCAGCGCCGTGCCTGTGACCAGCGCCCCAGGGGGTTAGGGTGGCCGGCCGGGGCTGTGTAGGAAGTCGGGAGGAGAAACCCGGGCCCTGTGGGAGCATGCTGTGGCATGAGGTTTGGTCCCAGTGATGACTAGGTGACTGATGGTGGCCTAGGTGGCCTTTGGGGACATCCTCCTGTCGTGGCACCGGGCTGAGCCCTGACCACACGGTGTTCTCCCTCAGGCCCTCTTTGTCTGTGGCCAGAGGCCATGAGGCTTCTCCCTCCCTCCCTAGGAGCGCCCCCCGACAGCCCCTGAAATTCAACAGAGACCCCCAGGCCCCGTGTTGGGCAGGGCTCCAGAAGGACCCAGGCGCTCTAGGCTCCAGCTCCCAAAGTGAAGAGATCGTTCTCAGCTGGCCAGGGCTCAGGAGCCATGGCATCTCAGCAGAGAGGGAAGGCGAGGTGGGGGCTTTGAGAATTTTCCAGATCCCAGATCTGGTGCGGGGGACCCTTCCTGCACCAAAAGGATCAGAAGACCCCAGCCCAGACGGAGGCCCAGCTGCCCATCCTTCCCACTCCCAAAAAAACTCCGACAAACTTCCCCTGGTTCCTCTCACCCAAGTCTGCCAGCAGCATGAAGGAACACCCTCCTGGATCTGTCTGGGGCCGGTGCCCGCTGTGTGAGCAGAGCACTGGACCTGGAGCTGAGGCCTGGGGTTGAGGGCAAGCCAGTAGGCCTCTCTGAACCTCGGTTTCCTCATCTGTAAGATGGAGGTTATAAGGCTACCTACATTATATGGGTATTTTGAGGAGTAAATGAGACAATCAGGTAACGAAATGCTTACAGCAGTAACCGGCACTAAGTGCTTAATAAATGCTTAATAAATATGAGATATTATTATTTGAAAACAAGGGCTCATGTGCGTATTGCGGGATGGGGGGGGTCCTGTTTTGGGGGCAGTCTACCTCATCTGGCCTGAAGCACAGGAATGAGAGAGGGTGAAGGGAACATTTCCAGGTAGTTTCTCCAGTAAATGATTGATAAAGGACTCTGGCTCGGTGTCCCTTCTGGGTTGGGCCCCCGTAGGCCTGCAGGTCTGGGAGAATTGGGTGGATGAGAATAATTCTGTTGGGCTGAGGTGGAAGGGTCAGAGGCCTGGAAACCACTAAGGCCCTTCCAGAAATCCTTGGGTTCAAAGTCTGGGGGCGTGGGACAGTGTGTGACACAGCCTGGAAGATGGCAGCTGTGGGCGTGGAGGTTACACAAGCCTCCATCTGTCCCCTCCTTCGGGGACCATTGCCCAAACTTGTCCTCAGCCTCCCTGTCCAGCCCAGCCACTCCCCGACACCCATCACCCAACCCAGGCCACAGCCTGGATCTCAGACTTGCAGTCCCAGCACTGTGAGACAATACATTTCTGTTGTCTAAGCTGCTCGGTTTGTAGGGCTTTGTCATGGCAGCCCGAGCAGATCAAGACACCCTTCGTGATGGGAGATTCCTCGTGGGGCTTGAGGAGGTGGAAGGGAGCTGGGGGAACAAGTACAGCCCCCACCCGTGAGCCCTGCACCCCAGAGCTGCCCTGGCCTGAGCCTTGTTTTTTCTGCCTGGAAAATCAGTCACCTTCCCAGACAAACCAGCGTCTTTCGGACGATGTGTGGAGGAGAGGAGATCTGGGGCAGATGGTGAAGGTTTGGGGGGTGAGCAGCAGACAGGCCTGGGGACAAGGTGCCTCACCACACCTGCCTCTGCCCCAGTCACCACCACGCTGGGACTCAGCCTGGCCGCTCTTGGTGTCCTGTCATTCCAGCATCTGATGCATTTTGGGATTTTTATAATCCTGGGATTCTCCTGTCCTGGGAGCTCATTGCTATGATATTAACAAGGAAGATTTAGGCAGCGCTTGTCATATGCCAGGTGCTGTTCTAAGAGCTCTGCATCTCTCTCTTAACCCTTCGAGTCCTCAAAACCACCCTATGAGGTAAAGTTATTATCCCCATTTATAGGTGGAGACGTTGAGGCACAGAGAGGTTAAGTGACATACCGAAGGCCACACAGCTAGCCCATGACCAAGTCGAGATTTGAACTCAGACCACCATGAACTCCAGAGTTCATGTGTCTAACCTGCACCACACACCCACAGGGACAACCATCCTGGTATGTCTTGCCTCAGGGGGCTGGCCTGGGGTTGGACTCCAGTTTTCCTTGGGAGGCAGCTCAACAGGGAGCCATGGCAAAGCCAGGGTCCTGAGTGTGGTCCCCAGGCCGGAGAACACTGGCAAGTGACCTTGCTGCCTTGTGCTTCACCTTCCTCCCCAGGTGATGGGGGCGTCTCTGCCCGGGTCGCTGTGCAGCTGGGGAGGATCCTGAATGCTCTGCTGACCTCACGGCCTCACACGTGTGCGGGGATACGGGCTCCCTCTCACACACGCACCCTGTGTCTACACACTTCATGCATCCATGGGCACACACATAATCTTTTTCTGGATCATATGATCCTCCTATCTTTAATTTTTTGAGGAGTTTCCACACTGCTTTCCATAGTGGCCGCACCAATTCACACTCACATCAACAGTGCACAAGGGTTTCCTTTCCTCCCCACACTTTACCCGACACTGCTTACCTCTTGTCTTTTTTTTTTTATTATTAAAATTTTTTTTATTTTTATACAATTTTTAAAGGTTACTTTCCATTTACAGTTATTACAAAATATTGGCTATATTCCCAGTGTTGTACAGTACAAGCCTATAGCCTATCTTACACCCCCTAGACTGTACCTCTCACTCTCGCCCCCATATTGCCCCTCCACCCCACTGGTAATCACTAGTTTGTTCTCTGTACCGTGCACACGTAATCTCGAGGGCACACGCCCTCTCACCCTTGTGGGCACACAGCCTCACGCACACACCCTCACACTCACCCTTACACACACACGTGCCGCAGGAGGCCCCGTCCCAGTCACTGTGGCCCCAGCACTTAGTCATTTAACAACCCGCTGGGCTGCGTCCTTTCATGGAAGCCGACGTTTGGCTTTTCTTTTGCTGAGATCTCATTCAGTTTCTCTCAGTCTCACTTTTCACTCTGACTGGGAAGGATTTTTTTCTTTTTCAATCTCTCTCGTGGGTTTTTTTTTTTTCTAATTAATTTATTTTATTTTTGGCTGTGTTGGGTCTTCGTTGCTGCACACGGGCTTCCTCTACGTGTGGCGAGCAAGGCTACTCTTCGTTGTGGTGCGCGGGCTCCAGGCGTGCGGGCTTCAGTAGTTGTGGCGCACGGGCAATCGAAATTTTCAGACCCCAAGTCCCCTGACTCCCTCTTCCTTTGGAGTTATTTGGAGTTGGGTGGGGAGGGGCAGGGAGAAACGTGTTATTTACTTGAATAGCAGGAAATTGCACTTGTATCTTTTTTCCTGATGTGTTGTTGAACATTCACCTCTCAACTCAATTTCATATCTATAAATTAGCTATTATAATGCCTACCTTGTGGGATACAGGGGAGAATAAATGCGCTTATGCGGGGAAGCATGAATGAGTTATGTTCCCCCAAAATTCACATTTTGAAGCTCTAACTCGCAGTGTGACTGTATTTGGAGCCAGGCCTTTTAAAGAGGTAAATTAAGGTTAATTGAGGTCATAAGGGTGGGGCCCATATTCAGTAGGACTGGTGTCCTCAAAAGAAGAGGAAAAGGGGGAGTTCCCTGGTGGCCTAGTGGTTAGGATTCCCGGCTTTCACTGCCATGGCCTGGGTTCAATCCCTGGTCAGGGAACTAAGATCCTGCAAGCTGCGTGGCCTGGCCAAAAAAAAAGAGGAAAGGACCCCACGGATGTGCACACACAGAGAAAAGGCCATGTGAGGACACGGCAAGAAAGTGGCTGACTGCAAGCCAAGGAGAGAGGCCTCAGGAGCAACCAAAGCTGCTGACACCTTGATCTTGGTCTTCCAGCTTTCAGAACTGTTAGAAATAAATTCCTGTTATTTAATTCACCCGTCTGTGGCATTTTGTTGCAGCAGCAGCAGCAAACTAATCCAAGGGCCAGTATGGTGAGCTCTGGCGAGTACATAGTAACTGCTCAGTAAATGGTAGTCAATATTATTGTTGAGAGATAATTCTCCCTGGTGTTTCTACACATCTTACGTCAGCTTTTGGCCTGGACAATCTTTTCAAGGACGTTTGCACAGAGATAATGTCTTCCAGCAGAGGTCCTGAGACGCCAGGGGCAGGTGCTCCAGTGTTCCGGCCCAGGGCACCCGGGAGGCCTGTGGAAAGAATGGCGGCCTTTTCTGTTCATGTGGTTGGGGCCTGACTAGGTGGCCACATATTTAGAAGAGATCCTTGTCTTTGTAGTAGTTGGGCAATGAGTATTCGAGAGCTTCCTGTGTGCCCAGTTCTGTGCTAAGATTTATCATCTCCTTTAATCTTTGCACAACCCTATGAAGTGGGTGAAACAGAGGCCCCTGGAGGTTAACCAACTTGTTCCAAGTTGCTCAGTTGTGGCAGCGACAGAAGGGGGATTTGAACCCAGCTTTGTCTGACTTTTTCAAATGCTTAAAAACAAACAAACGAACAAACATCTGAGTCCATCCAATTGCAGTTTATTTGTACAAGTTTTTCTTTTTCTTTTTTAAAAAAATGTGAAGCCCTGATGGTCTGAAAAAGGTTTTCTGTATGTGCTTCATTTTAGTCTGAGTCCTGAGGATGGTGATGTGGACCCAACTCCTGCAAGAAGAGCTGCCTGGGGTTTTGCAGGGGTGAGCTCCCATCAAGGGGGCCCTGGGGGCTGAGCTCTGCCTGACCTGGTCATTCTGAAATCAGAGGCCCCACCCGGGAAGGATGCAGTCTGGGGAGAGCTGCAAAGCAGGCTCAAAATCGGGGCTTGAGATGACTCATTTGCGGCTATTTATTACCCATTTTCATTTCTCGGTCTGATTGGGCTGCTCGAGGGCCAAGCCTCCTCCCTTCTGGGTGCTGAGTAAGCAGCCCGGCCAGTCCTGCCCACCTCTGGCCTCGCCCTCAGCCCTCAGAAGCACTCGGGCCCCTTGGGGCTACTGGAAGTTCCCCCTAACTGCCCTCATTGAGGTCTTCCCAGCAGCCCTACTCTGCTGGTTCTCGTCCTTTCTCCCCAGCCCGTTCGTTTTTCCTTCAGGTCGCAGCTTAAATGTCTGTCACCTCCTCCGGGAAGCCCTCTCTGACCACCACACCCACCACATCACAGTCTGGTTAGGTGGCCTTGCCATGTGCTTCTGCAGCACTCGTTCTCCCTCCTAACGGTCACCAGTGGGTGACTAATTAATTATCCCCTTCTCCCATCTCAGCCGAAGGCAGCTCCATCCTTCCAGTTTCCCAGGTTCCCTTGAGTCGTCCTCAATGCCTCTGTCAGCCAATCCTGTCCATTCTCCCTTGGGAATCTGGGCCCTTTTCATCCTCCCCATTGCTCCCTCCTGGTCCAAGCCTCTAACACCTCTCCCCTGAATGCTTTAGTCAGCCTCCTACCTGGCCTTCCTGCTTCCATTCCTCCACCCCACCCCCCAGCCCTATTTCCAACATGGCAGCTGGAGTGACCCCAGAAAAACCCAAGTCAGGTCATGCTTCTCCTCTGCTCAAAGCTCCTGAGTGGCCCCCATCTGAGTGAGGGTAAAAGCCAAAGTCCTTACAGCAACCACAGGCCCTGCACAACCCTGCATCGCTCCTCTGACCTCACCCCCTGCCAGCCCCCCAGGCTGGCTCACGCCCACCTCAGGGCCTTTGCACTGGCTGCTCTGTGCTCCCTCCCTCTCAATCTTTCTTCATGTCTTTGCTCAAAAGCCACTTTCTCTGTGAGGCCTTTCTTGATCACTTTATTTAAATGTGTACTCCTCCGCCCCAGCATACCTGCTTTTTGTCCTTTCCCCTTATTTTTCTCTACAGCACTTCTCCCCTTCAAAAATCCCAGGCGCTTTACTCATTTATTTTATGTGTTGTCTGTCTTCCCCTCACTAGAATGGAAACTCTTCAAAGGCAGGGCATTTTGACTGTGTTCACTGCTGTATCCTCAGCACCTAGCCCAGGGGGCCTGCTACCCACACCCCTGTTGTGTTTGTTGAATGAATAAATGACAATTCCCGCCACTCACCCCCTCAAACAAGTGGCAATGTGTTCCTCTCATCCAAACATTTTTGTTCCTGCAGGCGGGTTAAACCCGCGGCACTGGTCGGTCCCCTGGGATGGGGGCCTGGCCGAGTTCCAGGTCTTGGTGGGCACCCAGCTGTCCTTGACATGCCACACAGGCCTGGATGGCCAAGTTGTGGCCCCTGTAGCACAACAGGGAAGGGGCCTCAGGGGCTGGGGACACAGTGACGGCCACCACTACCTGTAGGTACTGACAGTTTCTTTATGTGACTTAGTTCAATGGCCCTTACAGAGCTTAAAGGCCATGGCTCAGAAAGGCCCCTGGTCCATTGAGCAGGGTCCCTCCCAGCAAGGGCAGTAGCTGCTCTAACTGCTGCCAAGCACAAGGGTGGGATGCCGGCGGGTGGCTGGCCTTTAGGCCTCAAGGAGCACAGGACAGGCTGCTTCCGTTGGGTTACTGCAGCCAACTAGTGGGCGTTTGCAATGCAGTGTCAGCCCACCAGCACACAGATCCCCAGGAGGCGGGCATGGGGCAGACGACACACCCATTTCTTACTCTCGGTGCGGTGCTTATTCCCCCATATCTCTTTGGACAGACACCAGGACCACTTCCAGGTGGCGGATGGATCAGCTGTCCCTGGTGTTTGGGATGGCATGGGTGTGTGCGCGGGGCATTTGTGCCTGCAGCGTTCAAACAGGCTGACCGCTCCCCAACCCCTGACATTCCATCAGTCTCTGCAGTCATCCGGCTCCCTGCCTGCCTCCCTTACCAGGGTCTGAAACTCTGGGGTCAAGCCTTTGCTCCCCTGATGGCAGGCCTGGAGAAGGCAGATGCTCAAAGCAGCAAAGAGACACGATAAAGCAGGTGGTGGTGAAGGTGGGAGTGTCAGAAGCCTGGATCTTCAGGCTGTCCCTGCACTAACTTGCTGCATGACCTTAGCCTCAGGGTCAGTGTGAAGAGGTGTGGGAGGGACTCTTACTCTCCAGATCCCCCTCGGCTCTCACACTCTGGACCACCTTCTCATGCAAACCAGAAACTAGTTGATCGTGAGCAGCTGGGGTTGTGGATGACAACTGTTGGTTTTCCATAGCCCAGACCATGTCCCAGGCTCCAGCAGGAACCCCATGAGTTCCGGACCTAACTGAGGCCAGAGTGGGACCAAGCCTTAGTTTCCCCGGATCTCCAGGATTTCACGGCTGGTGAGCTCCAGGCCTCCCCAGACCTTAAGGCCTCATGGCTCCTATCTGGAGAGAGAGGAGGGCCTGGGTGTGGGGCCTACCCTCCCCCAGTGGCATGGCGGGACTGATGAGGAAGATCCAGCAGGGAACAGGGTCCCTCCTGCCGGGAGTGCATGCGGGCCCCGCTACCCTCCTGCGGTGACCACGTGGATGATGGATCGGAAGCTCGGGCAGAGGCTGTGTTCCGGTTTCACTCTCAGAGCAGAAGCTGTCCTTCTTAGCCTCCACGCAGCACAGCTGCAGGGAAGCCCAGGAGGCAGGGCTGATGTCCGCCGTCCCCCCAGGGCCCCTGGCCTTGGCCATTCAGTCCTCCAGAAAATATGCATTAAGCTAAGCTCGCATTTGCTTCAGATATTCCCTGAGCCCGTGAGCTCCCATCTTAGGGGGACTGTCAGGCTACTGGCAAATACACAGTTTCAGATGGTGGTGTGATGTGTTGTCCCTTGAAGGGAATAAACAGTGTGAGGTGACACAGAGTGGTA
>RJWK010032850.1:0-23444 GCA_004363435.1 Platanista minor | reverse complement strand
CTCGCTCAAAGGATGCCCACCTTCTCGTCCTACTTATCTTCCCCTGGTTTTCTTAATACACATTCTTCTTCCCCTGCCCCTACCTCCCCAACGGCTCACCACTTGTGCGTGAAGCGCTCTCTCCCTTCACATGTACCCAGTGGAGTCCTGTTCGTCCTTTAAGACCCATTTCAAACCCCACCTTCTCCAAAAAGCTTTTGTAAATCTCCACCACTGAACTGACCAAAGCATTTAACACTTTGGTGTTTAACACTTCACTGGTGTTAAAGTGAAGACCTGCACACTCCTGGGCACACACCTCTGAGCCTCCCTCCCTGCTCAACGGGAAGCTCTGTTAAGTAGTATGAGCTCAGCTAACGCCTGAAGCGAGTCTCATTCTAGTGCACACCCACGGCTTTAACAACCCCCAGGATCCTGACAGCTCCCAAATCTGCACCTCCAACCTGCTAATATTAATACAAATAGCTAAAAGTTTAGCGGTGCTTATGAATTCCTGGCACAGTGGCAAGCATTTATTAAGGAATTCTCTCATTTAATCTTCCCAACCAACCTGTGAAGTATTAATGGCTATTACCAGTCCTGTTTTTCAGGTGCCAAATTGAACGACTGACAGATTAAGTAGTTTGCCCAGAGCCACGCACATGGGTAAGTGGCTGGAGAGGCCTAATCAAACGTAGGCCTATCTGATTATAGAGCTTGTTCTCAGAGCCAAGCGCTCAGTAATGTTTGTTTGCTGGGTGACGAGACAGGAGGGTAGATGAACAGGATTGATGGGGAGCTGAACGGATGGAAAGAAGGAAGGAATCAACTTTCTGCCACTAGCCTTCAATCCAGTCTCTATTTCACTGTCAAAATGAACTTTCCACAAAAAGTAAATGGGTCATTTTTGGCCCTCCTCTGCCCCTGGTTAAAGCCCTCTATGCTCTTCTATCTCCCTGGAATAAAATCTGAACTCCAAACTATGGTACAGAAGCTCCCCAACTGTCAACTCCAAGCTGCCTTTGAAAGCTCCGGCTTGGCTACTCCTCCCAGGACACACTCGGCCTCAGCCATCAAGGCCTATTCACGGATCCCCTGCCACGCTCCCTCACTCTTCCACGTTGTATCAGTCTTTCCCACCCAACACTTAGACTCAAGACTAAGCCCAAGTATCACCCTCACGCCCCGCCCCATGCTCCACCTCCCCTCTGATCCTTCGCTAAACAAGAAGAAATGTTAGGAGCTACTACAGTCCTAACTCAGCAAAATCACAGCTAGACTTGTTCGATTCCTAAAACTCTTTTACTTTTACTAAGCTTTTTTATTTATTATTTTTACCTTTGGCCACGCTGTGCAGCTTGTGGGGTCTTAGTTCCCCGACCAGGGATGGAACCCGGCCCTTGGCAATAAAAGTGCCGAATACTAACCACTGGACGTCCAGGGAATTCCCCCTAAAACTCTTTTAAAAGGCACTCCATCATCCTACAGATTCACATGTCCTGCTGAGCAAATAAAACCAATTCTTATGAATCTCATAACCTGTAATACTGTTTTTCCAACAAACTCTACGATGTGTGCCATTAATCTGATCCTGCCACCCTTATTAACAATAGTATTACATTATATTTCAAAATGCTTGGATTTTTAAAGCTAAAAATGACCTTAGGTTTGCCGTAGGAAGAAAGGGCTTCTCACTGCAGTGGCTCCTCTTGTTGCAGAGCACGGGCTCTAGACGGGCGGGCTTCAGTAGTTGTGGCACACGGGCTCAGTAGTTGTGGCTCGTGGGCTCTAGAGTGCAGGCTCAGTAGTTGTGGCCCATGGGCTTAGTTGCTCCGTGGCATGTGGGATCTTCCCAGACCAGGGCTGGAACCCGTCTCCCCTGCATTGGCAGGCAGATTCTTAACCACTGAGCCACCAGGGAAGTCCGATATGGGCCATTTTTAAAGTCTTTATTGAATTTGTTACAATGTTGCTTCTGTTTTATGTTTTTTGGCCACGAGGCACGTAGGATCTTAGCTTCCCGACCAGGGATCACACCCACACCCCCTGCAGTGGAAGGCGAAGTCTTAACCACTGGACCGCCAGGGAAGTCCCCCATCTCTCCTATTTTAAAACCTCCATTAAAGACTATGTCACTCTCTCCCTGGTTACTCTAACAAACAGTTCTTCCTTAAGTCTGACCACAGTACCTCATGCTACAGTTTGATCCTGCTTCCCATAGTTAGGTCTGGCTGACAGGGGCACATGGAAAGAGGACCAAGGCTCTTGGGCTTTCTGTGGCAACCCTCCTGGCCGCATCTCCCACCCCTACTCGAGACATGGGAGCCACGGCCCCGGTCTGCTTGGCCTTCTGTTCCCATCCTTCTGCCCGTGTAGTCCTGCAAGCCAGCTCCCTGACCAGCCACCCACACAGTTTCAGAGCCCTGAGCAGAGCAGGATAGTCAGCTGGTGTCTCAGTGCTCTTCATTCTTTTTTTTTTTTTAAATAAATTTTACTTAATTATTTATTTTTGGCTCTGTGTCAAAATAAGTAATTTTGTTGCTGCGCACGGGCTTTCTCTAGTTGCGGCGAGCGGGGGCTACTCTTCATTGCTGTGCGCGGGCTTCTCACTGCAGTGGCTTCTCTTGCTGTGGAGCATGGGCTCTAGGTGCACAGGCTTCAGTAGTTGTGGCACGCAGGGCCCAGTAGCTGTGGTTCGCGGGCTCTAGGCACGCGGACTCAGTAGCTGTGGCTTGTGGGCTTCGTTGCTCCGCGGCATGTGGGACCTTCCCGGACCAGGACTTGACCCCGTGTCCCCTGCATTGGCAGGCGGATTCTTAACCACCGCGCCACCAGGGAAGCCCCCCAGTGCTCCTCATTTAAGTTAACTTGTTTGCTTGCAGCAAAGTTAACTGTTTCTGTCCCAGGGATTGCAAGATATGTACCTGTCGCCCCACCCCCAGAGGCTCCTTTCTGGCTCTCAGGCCACTGTGGGTTCCGGCCCTGGCTCATTCCCAATCAGACCCCCTCCTTCCCACCCCTGGACACTTCATGTTCACTCTATGGCTCACCCTGAGCCCAGCTCTGCCATGACCTGGATGATCAAACATACGGCTGTCACAACTTCAGTGCCCCATACTGGTAATTTTTTAAAGACTGCCTAATACATTCCAGCGCACCCCACCCTAATAGAAAGAGCATTTAATTAGAAATTTAGAAAGCCAGTTTCAAATGAAACGTTTGTTTGCTGAAGGCCTGCTTGGGCTCGGCAGGGTCAGGATTAATTGCCAGTGTGCAGTGTTAGCAGGCTCAGCGTTGAGTCCCAGCTTTGCCACTTGCCGTGTGACCCCGGCCTCTAAGCCTCATGTTTCTCATCAGACAAATGAGAGATACTAATACCTATCTCAGAGGATTGTTGTGTTAAGTGAAATAACGTTAAGTGAAATCTTCAGTGCAGTGCCCGATACATAATGAATGATCAATAACTATTTCTGGGCTGCTATTATTAAGAAGGTTTTTGTTCCTCTCTGTAAAAAGTGGAATAATTATCCTTGCCCTTTTTCCTCAGAGGGTTATATGGACATGCTTTGAATGCTCCCAAACATTACTACTTCCCATAGGAGGGACCAAATCTACACGGGGTGCTCCCTTGAAGTGCAGAATCCCAGCCCCACCCCCACTCAATAAGTGACAATTTCCAGGGGATGGTCTTATGAATCTGCATTTTAAACAAGCACCATAGCTCATTCTGATGCACCCCAAAATTTGAGAACCAGCGTTCCCAAGGACTAAACCATATAAGGATCAAGGGATCAGTGACCGTATCTGCCCCAGATGACAGAAACCTGCTTATAACTCTCTTGAGTGCAGCATCAGCTGTTCAGTGTCCGCCGGGTGGGTGGACTCGCTGTAACAGAAAATCAGTTGAGCTTGTCAGAGGAAGTGCCAATGGAAGAGACCCCAGGGTTGCTGGGGAGTGGGCCTGAAGCTGTGGTTCTCAAGGTAATACTAAGACTCAGCACACCTTCTTTTGGTGCAGGAGCCTGACAATTATCATTAGATCCCACATCCACAGCCATATTACAAACACCGCTCCCCTCCCTGCCTTTAGTAGCATCTAGTTAAAGCTGATTCCGATATCAAGCGCTTCCTGATTCCTAACAGCTGACTATTCTGTTATCTAGCTATGCCCCTCCCATCCCCATGCCAATTCTGAAGTTTCATCAGTAATCCTCCTCAGCTCTTTATAATAGCACTGCAAATATCCATGCAAATTAGCCAGCTCCACTTTGAATTTTCCCATAGCACATGTTCCAGTGTCTGAGATAGGATGGCCATAGGTGTATTTGCATAATAGGTGCATGAAATTTACATGCTTCCTGCAAATGCCTCCATTAGGTCTGTCCACCTAAACTGGTTCCAGATTCAGAGTTGACGAGGATTCCCTGAAGATGGTTGTTTTTCAATCCCTCTCTGTATTCCTGCTTGTCACTTAGTGTCTCTGTACCCATAAAAATCCACAGCACGGTAGATGGGAAGGGCAGACCCAACCAGAACTTTGCAGAGGAGGAAAAATAGCCCAGATCACAAATCCCAGCTGGGCCCCAAATTCCCCTTGGGCCCTCCTCCTTGGAGAGCAAAATACCAAGTCATTTAGACAAAACACTTCCCAGGCCTGCTTCAGTTCTTGTAATGATGTCCCGGAGCTCCAGGTCTTGGCCCCCTTTACCCATGAAAATAAAACCACAGTCTCAGGTCCCCAAGGGATGATTGTTGCAGAGAAAGAGTCAGAGTCCTCTTACTGTTATTGATGGAAGCACAGGCCCAGGGAGATGATGTGACTGTCCACCAAGGGGTTAACAGGCAGCTGGACAGGGTGCTCAGCAGCGTTAAGTCTCAGTAGCTTTTTTCCCCCATGCTTTTTAGGATACTGGATGGGGTGGGGTTTTGAAAGGATGGAAAAATGTACTATTGTTCCTCCTAAGAGGAGCTCCTGGTGACCACGTATGGAACTCACTCTTTGAGAGCCTATCACTGAGAATCTAAACCTGGCAACAACTCTGCCATTGGGTCCAATTCCTTCTCTTAGGGAGAAAAAGCCAACTGTGCTTTGTGTGTCAAACTGTGATTACCTGGTTGAAGAAAGGGGCCAGACAGCTCCTGAAGAGATGCCTTTTTGTTGTTGCTGGGGTTTTTTGTTGTTTATGGCATAGAGGTTCTCTTCCCAACTTATGCTAAGGCAGGTCTCTCTCAGCCTGGTCCCAGCATGCCACACTTTGGCCTGGATGTAGCATCGTGTTGCATTTCAGCAAAGGGCAAGGAAGGAGCGGAATCCTGGGATAATGCCTTTCTTTCCTAACACAGTTCATACAGTGCAACTGCAGAGCCTGACACTGAGCAGGCCTCCCTCCACTGCTGAAAGAGCAAGATTTAGACAGAGATGAACATCTTGCTCCCTCTCTTCTGTTCTAGTAACTTGCTGAAATGCCCCGGGGGTTTCCAAGTTGGGCCTTTGGGTGAAATATACACAGTGTTCAGGGAAAGGTTCTGTCTGAAATTTGGAACCAAGAAGGTGGAACTAGACTGTTGCCAGGTCAGACCATGGGCAGAGACACCTCACACATGGAAGGCTGACAATTCTCCAGGCTCACTATCTGGCCACTGGTCATCCAAACATTGGTTCACAGGGTCCACATGGCCCAGGCCCCACCCTCTCTCTGCACTCTGTCCCGCATTGGTCTCCATCTCTGTAGATATTGTGTAGATAATTCAGGGCACTTCTTATGGCCAATAAGTTCCACGGACCCATTCTTCCTTCCCTATCTTGTTCAAGTACCTATGGAGAGCTAATTTTTTTTTAATCTTACAAAGGGAATGAAAGGTGGCAGAGCCCAACCAAAACATCTGCAGCCAGCTGGCTAATTTAATACCTTCTAGGTACATACTAGATACATTCTCATTAGAGAGCTACTTAAGCCTGGAAGGAATTACTTGTGGGGAAAGTCTTAGCAGTGACTTCAGTTGTTGATGAACTTATTAACTGAGCAATTAATGAAAGGGCAAGGTACATGGAAAGCGTTTGGCCAAGGAGAAAGGCAGAAGAACATCAGTTACCCTACTACTGGTGTTCTTGGTCCAGAGAGGTGATGGGTGAAGACACGGCTGGAGAGCAGGCAAAGGTTGTCTGCCTTTCCAACACAAGCCAAGGAGAGATCGCTCATCACAATGGCTGCAGCCTCCATCCACCCTACACCCCCACTCCCTGGCTTTCCTACAGCTTCTGTTCAGCCCAGAGTTTGGAATTCAATCCAGGAACAGGCATGACAAACACTATTTTTCATTTCCATGGAGACCAGGGCCCGCAATAGAACCAAGACTCCATGCCTGAAATGCCAAAACAGCCTGACCCAATTTTCCTCCTTCCTACAAAAACAAAATAAGTTTGTTTGGGTCCTGCCAGAGCTGAGGGAGAAGCCAGGGCTCCAGTTATCTCTATGGACATTTCGAAGAGGAACAAATGATGATAACCTCTGAAAACTCTGATGACGCTACAGAACCAGTGTCAGAAGTCAAAGGCAGACATGAATTGTTTCGCGCAAAGGGTTCACAGGCCGCACCAAATCCATCCTGTGTCCTTGTCCTAAGCTTCTGGAGGGATGGACTTAATGACTAGCAGTCCAACTCCTGGGATCCAAATTCAGGGATCTGTTCCCTCAACTTTCTCTTGTACCACTTTCTCCCTCACTCTATTCTGGCCTCCTTGGACCTTTCTGTTCCTCCAACACAGCAAGTTCACCCCTGCCACAGAACTCTCTCTCTAGAGTTTTGAATTTTGATGCCTGTTCAACTTTTAGATCAAAGTTCAAATGTCACCTCTCCCAAGCAGCCTGTCTCGAAGGACCACTGCATCTAATGCAGCCTCCCTGTCTCCAGGCCATCACTCTCACATCGTGCCATTTCCCACCTTCACGGCACTTATCAGGAGCTGAAGTAGTCTTATTTTTTGTTGTTGAGTTGCTTACACTAGATTGAACACTCCATGGGGGCCGGGGCCTTGTCTATTGTGCGGTTCCCCAGTGCCTCTAGCTCAACGACTGGGGATCACAGATATGTATTGCATGAATAAAGGAATGCACTCATTTTAAAGCCACTGCTCAGCCACTCTGTTACATATTTCTTTCTTAAGCCTGCCCCAAATCTGCCTTCTTATAACAGCCCACTGGTTCTTGTTCTGACTTCTGTATCCATGAAAACTACAATGTGACATCACTTCCAGACTTTGCTGGCCTGATCACTTTGTCTAGACGTTAAGTGTACATGTTTGAGTTTAAATACTGAGCTGTTTTGTGCCCCTGAGAAAAGTCACTGTATATATACCTGTGCTCCTTGCCTACTGGATGCTCACAACCTAGCTTACTAGGATGACCGGAAGAAGCTAAAAACAAACAAATAAAAAACCCAACTAATTAGACAGTGCATCCCCAACGTAAAGGGCTTCCTATAATTTGCTCATGGAGGGAAAAAGGGGGTTAGAAGTAGGAAGTCAGTTTCCAGCTAAGGAACTGCATCCTGTTTCTAAATTCTGTCCTGTCCACGAGGCAAAGACAAGGGATGAGAATACAAATTGCTGGTATTCACATCTTCAGCTAGTCCCCACTTCCACAGGGCTAGGAGGATAAAGACTTAACATGAAGCTGAAGATGCTGAAATTAAACACAGGAACTTACTGGTGGTGTACAATTTCCTTTCTCTGAGTTTGTTCACAACAGGACAAACACCTAACATTTGGAAAAACAGTCCTGCCGGATTCACAGGCAGTGTTGACCGAACTGCTCTCTGACGGACGGACGTAGTCTGGAAGGGGGTCTTAGCGGTCATGTAATCTCACCTCCCACTGGACACAGGAATTTCCTCTTTGAGGCCCTGTCAATAGCCACGTCCCCGCACCCCCACTTCAGGTTTCCTAGGAGAGACCACCCATTAGGTGGCCGCACATGTGTTGGAACAGCTCCGAAGGGACTTAATTTTAAGCGCCATGGTCCTTACTTCTCCACGATTCTCGGTGATCATTCTCCATCCAGCTCTCTCTGAGCTACACAGTTAAGCTGACCTTGTGGGTTGGATGTCATTAAACAAGCATTTACTGAGCACCTAGTATGTGTCTCCTACTGTGTGATACGTATTCATCCTGAGGGCCCCACAGGGCAGCGACTGTGTCACGGTTCTTTGTAGATATGCAAGGATTACATACACAGTACTAAACATGCTGGGCACACAATAGGGTCTTTATACTTTTACACTTGACTCACTATCAATCGCAGTCAAATCTAAGTACAATCTACCCAAAGTATTTCAGAAGCCTCCAACACTCAGGAGAATGGGACCTCGTGAAAGTGGAAAGGTGCCAAGCTATTCCAGGAAGCCCCTTCCTTGAAGGAGATTTCCAATCCATTGAGGGGGGGGGGGCCACAAATCACCAGAACAAGGCAGGGAGGAGTTCAACTGAATAGAACGTCCAGCTTCTTCTACGTTTGCTCCACAAGGACCCCCTCCCCCATCCCGCGCAAGAGAAATGTTACTACTAGAACTGAAAGGAACGTGTGCAGGATCCATCTGTCCGTCCATCCACCTATCCATCTAACAAACAGCTGAAGAGAACATGCTCCAGATAATGCTCTAGGCATTAGGGAAACAGGCTCTACCTCTAAGGAACCCACCGTCTATGAGAGAGACAGACATGTAATTAACCCTGCGGTTAAGACCTACTTGGATTCAGTCAAACAGTTCCCCTCATCACCTGTCAAGGGAGCTGGGCAGTCCCGACTCGGCCCCTTTGCTGTGTATGATCTGGGGGCAAACCCCTCCTCCCTGAGCTTCGGCTTTCGTTATGCAAGAAGAGTTGAGTGTGAATATATCTTAAGCCCCCCACAGAGACAGAGACATGAGAGGGGGTGACAAAGAGCGTATAAAGGACACACCGTGAACTACTGAGAACAGCGGCTTCTCTGAGACACAGGGACCCAGATCTACATCTGGCAAAGGATCCAGAAACAAGATCCAGGCAGTCTGGACCCCTCGTTAACTCAGCATCAGCAGCTTTCCCTCTCGTCAGGGTCATGCCATCTCAGGCACCAGAGGCCGCTGCCATGCTGTCAGGAGAAAGTTCCCAGCCAGGCAGGCAGGCTAAGGGGTGTGCAGGGTGCATACAGGTGGATGGGGGTAAAGAGCAGCACTGGGTGCACCCTACCCTCCCGTCACTCCTCCCCAGCCTCGCCGTTTGAGCCAAGAGTATGGCTCATCCCCTCCAGAACCTATGGATTCAAACCCAGTTCTGACTCACTTTCTGCCAGAGATCAAACAGAAACAGGCTGAAGGATAACGATTATGTTAAAATCATAGAAATTTTAGAACAAAGAGGTCTGCAAGAGGGGCTGGCCAATCTGCCCGGTTGCAAGCAGATTCCTATGTCACCCGAGAGGCTGTACCCTCATTTAAAATATATCCAAGAGTACAAAATCCCAGGGCTTCCACCTCTGATCCTTCTGATTGCCTTCGGCTACCATCAGCAAGTTCTTTATGATTTAAAAAAAAAAAAAAAAAAAAAAAAAAAAAAAACTGTTAGAATTCCTTTGGGTGGAATGAATCTAATGCCTCAAACCTATTTTTAGAAGTTTAAAATCATTTCTCCTACATCTCCACCTAATCTTTGTTTAGAGTCTACCTCAAGTGACAGAGAGATAATTAAATGATGATGTAACTCACTTCACCTTAGGACAACTCTTCTTATTTTAAGCTCAATCTGTTTCCTGTGGCTTCCCACCAAAGGTCCTATATCTATCTACCCACTTGGCAGGTGTAGAATAAATCTCACTCCTCTTCCACGTGGCGCTTTTGACGTGGCTCTCAGGCTCTCTCGGTCTTTTCTTCTCCAGACTTGCTGGTCCCTCTGGCCATCCCTCACACAGCACGACTGTGGATCCCTTAGCCACTGGGTTCGCTCTCCTCTGAACGAATTCCAGTTCATCTCAATCCCCCTTAAACTGTGGAGCCCAGAAATGGCTGTAGGACAGAAAAGAAGTGCTCTGATGACCTCAGAATAGAGCAGAACCATCACTCCATGTGCTCTGGAAATCAGAGTGCAAACATGTATTTTTGGAGTCATATTCTGAATCAGAGGAATCTGGAATTAGTCACCCTTCTCTTGTGAGTCTCTGGCTACAGCCTCCAGGCTAAGGAGCACGTGCACGTGTAACATATGTATGCATCCCTACAAGGGCCACTCCCCGGCCCCACCATTCCTTCCCCCAACCAGACAAACTACAATTCGGAATGTTTATATGCATATTTCCAGGCCAGAAACAAAACCACAGCCCTTAAGAGCTTCTGGAGATGTCATGTCCTTAGCAAATGTTTTCCCTCCTTCTAGTCCGAACATTCGCTCCTTGGACCCTTACTGCCTGACTTAAAAGAGAAGATGAGGTTTCGCCTGGCTGGCGGAGAGCAATACTGTGAGGTTCTGTCCGAGGCCATGAGGAAAACTGAATCCAGCCCTGTCTCATCTGTCACCGGAATAGAAGGGTGCGTGTGTGCGAACACGTGCACACTGAAGGCTGCTCACGCTCTTCACACTTTCCTAAGGAGGTCTCAGGTGATTATCAGGCCGCTCAAATCAGGACTAATTCATGGGTCAGCAAACTACGACCCACAGGCCAAATCCGGCCTACCACCCGTTTTTGTGTGACCCACAAGCTAAAAATGGTTCTTACGTTTTTAAACGGTTGGGGAAAAAAAAAAAAAAAAATCTTGTGACGTGTGAAAATTATATGAAAGGGAAATTTCAGAGTCCATAAATAAAGTTTTACTGGGAAAACAGCCACCTGCGTTCATCCTTATACGTCTGTGGCTGCTTCTGCTGCACAAAGCATTACAAGAGAGATGGCCTGGCCCACAAAGCCCAAAGTATTCACTCTCTGGCCCCTTACAGAAACAGCTAGCAAACCCTAGCCCCACAAAATGTGTGACCTTGAAAGGTCTGTTCTGTGGGTCTGCCTCTCCTCCGTCAAGTTGGGGAGGAGGGTGCCTGTGTCCCACCGACAAGACACCTGTGCTTGACGACTCCACAGTGGAAGGAAAGGGGCTGCAGGCTGCCTGCCGCCTGCAGAAGAAATCTGTAGGGCCAGGAAAGAGAGGACGGGTTTTTTTTCCAGGTAGGATGACAGAAGCTCCCACTCCTTCATTCTCTCCCAGTGGGGTACTACCGTCCGTGGCTTTGACACTGACACCCTCCTGCCAACGGCAGCTCCCCAAATCCTCCCTTTCTCTTCCCTTCTTCCAAAGCCAGCCCTTTCCAGCCCATCCTGAACTTCGCTAACCTACAGAGTGCTATCCAAGGCAAAGGAGGAAAGCATGCCCACCTTAAGGCTGCTGGGAGAGGAGTGGCGGGAAGCAGAGGGGCCAGGCGGTGTCCACAGAAGCGCTCTGCTAACAAGTGTCAGAGAAATTAAAGAGGCAAAGATCCTTTTCCCCAGCCCTGGCTGGGCGCTTGGCCGAGTCCCCAGGGAGACAGAGCTTCATGTCCTCCCCTACCCTCCACGTACCTAAAGTAAGCAAATAATTAACAATACAAGGAGGCGTGGGGGAGTAAGGCCCACCCCCCCCTCCACTGGGTACCTATTTTCTGAAAACTCACCGCAAATTTCTGAGCCAAATGCTGGCTAAGCCAAAGAATAAACAAATCCCTTTATTTCCCTGAGACGGGGGGGGGGGGGGGGGGGGGGGGGGGCAGGGCTCTTCCCTGCAGGAGGAGCCGGATCTGTCTACATCTGAGAGGGTGGCCTGCCTTCTAACCCTTCAGCCCGCCTCCCCTCCCTTGCTAATAAGCACTGCTCAGGTCACCTCTCCCCCACCAGAGGCACCCCGGAGCTAGGTCGGTGGGTGGAGAACAGGAGCACGTGGCCTGTCCACACACCTCCCCTAGAAGCTCCGGCCAGCTCTCCGTGATGCACCGCTGCTAATGCAATCTTCTGCCCTCTTTTCTCCAAGTTCGGGGACCCTGAGTAAGTCTTGCTGGCCAAGGGGACCCCACCAGCCTCAACCCAACCCCTCCCTCCACCAGCCCCAGGCCCACGCCTCAGTGCTCCAAAGCTCAGCTCGGGCAGTGCACTATGAGGGCAGTGCTACTATGAGGGCAGTGCTACTATGACAGAGGTGAGGAAGGGGGAGAGAAAAAAGCCAGGGAGGAAAAATAATGTGGCATCTCTGCAGCATGATGTCACGCTGGCTGCTTTCAGATCCCCCAACACAGAACAGAAGCAAACAACATGGACTCCGGATTTACTGAGCCGGGAGAGGTTTGTGTTCTCGGCAGCTCCAGCCGCCTGCGCCAGCTGGAAAAAGCACACAGCCAGATAAGACAGGTCCCCCACCCGACCCCTGCACAGGCGCCCCTTCCAAAAAAATGCCTGGAGAAAACAAAGATGGACTGACATATACACACACACAAGCGTCAGCACGAGTGAGCACTAACCTGGCAGCCATTGGGAAGGTAGTGGAGCGCAGGGCAGAGCTCATTCATTCATGCACTGGGCAGTGGGGGGAGGGGGCGGGGAGCGGGGGGCCCTGAGGATGCCGGAGGGCACGCACCTCCATGACCATCCCACAGCCCTGTGGCTAACGGCGGGGGGCAGGGCTCTCACAAGCTGGGGGAGCTTCCTTTCTCTGCAGTTTCGAAACGCTCTGGAATTGTAAGCGTGACTCCCCTTGAATTTCCTCCCCCCACCTCCCCTGCGGCCGGTGCTTGGTGTGGTCGTGCGGCCACGCCGAGCCCCTCTCTCCCGGCCCTCACTCCCTTTCTCTCTCTCCCTCGGACTCCCTCCCAGACAGCTGTTCCCGAGCTCCTGCACGCACGCGCATGGCGCACAGACACACTCAGACACGCACCCCTCTGGCGCGCAGACACACTCGCACACTCGCACGCAGACACGCGCACGCACACTCCGCCGCCTGCCGCTTTACATAATGCAACTCTTTGGTGCACAGTCAGCTTGCCAGCTCTCAATTATTCATGCCGTCCTGGAGGACAGGGCCGCTGGGGCGACGAGCGTTATTTCCTCTCCATCCCCAAATCTGACAAAACACAGGATGATACCGCTGAGAGATTCTGCTCCCTTCGCTGCCACCAGTTATTTCCCAGGTGTTGCCTATTAGGTCAACCTGTATCAAGGAGGTGATACTAAATCAAAACACAAGTGCCTGGCTCAGAATAGAGCCTTGCACCTTTCAAAGGATGACAGCTGCTCTTACTGCCTGAGCCTCAGGAACAGAGGAAAGGAGGAAGGCGGCACTGGAGACCACAATCTTTAACAGAAAATGGCAACAGCCTCTTCAGGTCAGCCTCCCCGACTTCCAAGGCAGGAGACCATGATACCGGCAGGTCAGACCCTTAACAAGTAAAACACTTACATTCATGACAAAGCACAGTCATCTTGAGTTTTCAAACCCTAAGCAGCACCTCCAAAAATTGTTGTTGTTGTTTTTTTCCTGTCCATTCACTGGAACGTAGCACTAGTACTGAAACAGCCCCCGGATGAATGTTCTTTCAGACGAGGCATATTCTATTCAGCAAGGATATTAATGAATACTTTGAAAGTCATTCACGGCTTACAAAGCACTTTCACTCACTCACATTAATTCATTTGATTTCCACAACAATCATATATATAGGCCTTGTTACAACAACTAACATAAGGATGCTGAGCCCTGGAAAGGTGGAGGGTCCCCATGGCAAGAAAGGTTGAGCTGGGAATCCAGATCACCTGACCTGAAATCCCATGGCACCCCAAGTATGACTGTGAGAATTTTGAGTACCACCGTCATCTTTTGAGGGGAGGAGCAGAGGAACCCCAAACCTGGGCCCAAAACAATGGTGACGGTTAGCTCAGTGTTTCTCGAACTTTAATCAGCTGAGGATCTTGTTAAACCACAGATTCTGATGTAGTATCTGTGGGAGGGATAGAGGGCCCAAGAGTCGGCCTTTCTGTCAAACTCCCAGGTGATGTCCATGTTGCTATTCCATGGACCACACTTTGAGCAGCAAAGTGTTGGTTTATGCATTCTCACTCTTTGGATGTCCCTAAAGGGCAGAGTTTTGTGTGCCTGCTGCAGCTGCACAGGATAACATGCTGAAGGTGAATAACAACTATAATTCATCAACGCCACCTGTGTCCTGCTCACCAGACTCAGGCTGGGAGCTAACACTTCTCGGGCATCTGTTGGCAAAAAGTCTCACTCTATGATTGCCAAGCCCTACAGGCTCATCAAGAAAGGTCTCTCTAGGATTGTTTCTACCTGCAACCAGTTGAGAGAATAGCAGCTTCATGGTGTTTAGGAAGCACCTAGGTTTGGTAACTGTCCCACCTCAGTTACCCAGAGGAATTTCAGCACCACAGAAAGGTGTGCTGGCAATGCCCTGGGACGCAAGCACTGCCCCAGTTCTGCCCGCCCCCCGCTTGTCTGATCAAGTCCCACCTCTTCTGAAATGATGATCTCGCTGTGGACCATCCACCCACCTCCCCTTCTGTTACTCCAGGGAAAGATCTCGGACTTTGGGGGTCAGACCTGCATTCAAAGCTAGGCTTTGCTGCTTTCTGGCTCTGTGGCTCCAAGTTGCCCTGCCACCCCCTTCTCAGACGCAGTTTGTTCATCTGAAAAAGCCAAAAATAGGTATTTCCTCTCTTACAGGGCTGGAAAAAATGGAAGACTAAAATAAAGGTATGAAAAAGCACCCAGGAGAAGCTGGCTACATCCTCCACCTCTGAGCTTCTGACTGTAGTACAGAATTTAGAACTTAATTGTAGATTCTGTTGTTCATTCTGTTGGTTTTATCTCCCTAAGAAGATTGTAGGCAACTTCCTTCATGTCCCTCCAACTCTTAGGAGTACAGGGTACAGCACAGGTATCTGTAACTATCCTTGCACTGACTGTCCCGTCCTCCATTAAGACAGTAAACAAAAGGGTTGGTGGGCCCGAGCCCTTGTCTTGCCTTCTCCATTCACTTACTCTGTGACTTTGGACAAATCATACTGACTCTTTGGAGGCTTTGCTTCTTCCGCTATAAAATGCACAGATTTCACCTTTCTTCTGAAACAGCTCTACATAGCCTGATAGTATCGGTATCTTCATGATTTAGATTGACAGCAATGGGTTAAAAGGGCAGACACAGAGATCAGACAAACCTGACTTCAAAAGCTGGTTCTCTCAATTACACTAAGTCCCCTACATACGAACCTTCAAGTTGTGAACTTTTAAAGGTGCAAAACGTGCCCACGTATGCTAGCTGTTGTACTGTACTTAACGGTACTTTTCAAGGTACTGTACTGTTAAGATTTAAAATGTTTTCATTGTTGTGTTTGTTTTTTATGTATTATTTGTGTGAAAAGTAGTATAAACGTATTACAGTACCGTACTATACAGCCGATTGTGTTAGTTGGGTACCTAGGCTGACTTTGTTGGACTTAGGAACAAACTGGACTTAGGAACACGCTCTCGGAACAGAACTCGTTTGTATGTAGGGGACTTACTGTACGAATTTTGTGACCCTTGAAGTTAGCCTCTGGCTTCAGACTTTAAATTCTTTAAGTAGTCACAAAAATAACGGAATATTACTGGACTGTATGAGGATTCAGAGAGGTAAATACAAATAACAAGCTTTTCACTGTATCTGACACAGTGTCTATCCAATACATGAAAATTATTATCAGTACTGATTTTAAAAATAGCTATTTTTAAAAAACACAACAAAAGATATCTTCTAGTGGTGAGACAGGCATTCAGAAGCCTTCAGTTGAGTCTGGATCTAAGAAAGATCTCAGTTCCTAAAGATGCATGTGGTATGTGCATGATATTTCCTCAGTTTCCAAAATGTTCTTTGCCTGCTCCTCCCAAATTGGACCTCATTAAATAATAAGAAAGTTACAGGGGGCTTCCCTGGTGGCGCAGTGGTTAAGAATCTGCCTGCCAATGCAGGGGACACGGGTTCGAGCCCTGGTCCGGGAAGATCCCACGTGCCTCGGAGCAACTAAGCCCGTGCGCCACAACTACTGAGCCTGCGCTCTAGAGCCCATGAGCTACAACCACTGAAGCCCGTGAGCCTAGAGCCCGTGCTCCGCAACAGGAGAAGCCACCGCACTGAGAAGCCCACACACCGCAACGAAGAGTAGCCCCCGCTTGCTGCAACTAGAGAAAGCCCGCGCCCGGCAACGAAGGCCCAACGCAGCCAAAAATTAGACACACAAAAACAAACAAAAAACAGAAATAGAGTACTTTCTACACGCCGTGCAATTCACTAAGTCTCTGATGTGAATGGTCTCATTTAATTCTACCAGCAACGGTAAGAAACAGGTACTCATCATCCCCGCTTTTCTGATGAACGAAAACCACGAGAAAGAGGGTTTAAAAACCTTCCTACAGTATATGGTTAATAAACAGTAGAGCATGTTTCTGAAACCCAGACCCCCTTAGCTGAGTCCTACTCTTAACCATTAATTGTGTATGAAAAGAAGGCTACTGACTCGTCATGAGGAGGGAAGGGGCCTTTTCAAAAACTCACAGTGTTTACAGATTGCACTGTTCGCCTTCATCCTTCCTGAAAGTCACAGCGCAAACTCCGAAGAGGCTGGCTGAGCCTCAGAGTGCTCGCTGTGGCCAGAACAGAGCTAGCTGACCGGGCAGGTGGGACTCCTGGTCCCGGACTCAATCTCCGCGTTCCAACGGCTGGGCGGGCTATCTGCTGCCTAAATTCCCAAACTGCTTTTCTGTAAATGAATTTAGGAAATTGAGGTAAAAGTAGTTATCTTTTTCTGAATTAAACCTTTCCCACAGAGGTACGGAAAACTGACATTAGTTTCTATTTTTGAAAGGAAAAGAGGTTTCTGAGAGTCTTGTGCGGTATCAAAAGCACTTTCCAAAGAGCACCCTGGAGGACCTGGGGAAGAAAAAGAAGTTAATGTTTACCTGCAAATCCAATTGAACCAAATGGTCCCATTCAACCCCATCCCATTCAGTCACATGCTATAAAAAGAAGGTCGGTGTCTACACAGCACCTTGTTCACCTCGAGTGCTTCACAAGTGTTGTGGACAAGAATGGGAGGTAGGGATGATAAAAGATACGGTCTTATCTTTGAATCCTACTCCCATCCTGACAAAAACAAAAGAACTTTTACATAGCAAATACTTCAAAGATTTTAACTAGATCTGAATTTGATGAATTATGGGGAATGATAGGCAAAAGTGAACCTGACTCTATCACGACCAACATCCAAAGCGCAAGTGCTTGTCTGAAGCATAAGCACCTAGGAGATTCCTGAAGTGTGTGGCGGTAACTCAAAGGAAGAGGACAAAGATCTAACACCTACTGAGACTCGACCGTGTGCTAGTCACGTATTTCACTCTAGTAGGTATTATTTACTGTAAAACTTTCATGTAATCAAATGAATGAGGAAACTGAGCATAGAAGCCTCTCCTTACCCAAGGTCACACTAGTATTTCTAAAATCCGTGTTTGCACCACACCACGCTCTTTCCATAAATAAACACCTACTGAGGAAAAGGCACTTCCCAGGTCACTGGCGTTCAATCATAACCAGTTACTATCATAATACCGCATTTAGTCCTCGACACAACCCTGCAAGGTAAGTTCTATCCTTCCTCTTTACTTAGGCCAGCTGTCCATTTACTGCCCCTCAGCTCCAAAGCCACACTTCTTTGCCTCCCGCTGTGATGCTGGAGCTGTGCCCTGTGAGCGGTTCACCAGCCTCCTGGTGAGCATCACTGGCATCCCACGGGTGGTTTTCAGTTTATGTGCCCCAACCCGCCCTGCAGCGTCTCAGGAACTTTCTGTGTCATATACTGGGCAACAACCACTGCCCTCCAGAATAAGCTCTGAATCTTAGCCCCGTGTAAGGGGCCACCCTTACAGATTTGTTCCTAGAGGTAGTGGCTGCCCCCTACCTCTGTTATTCCTGTACTCCTTAGAGCCTGCTGCACTCGTTTACACTTGTTAATGATTCTTCATATTAAACTTTCCCTGTTCAACTTATTGGTGTGGTGTCAGTCTCCTGACTGATGCTCCCTGATATATTACTACTCTACAGGGATGAGCAAAAAGCAGCTTGGAGGAGTAGTACACCATCCTTGCCTTTCACTTATTCAGTAAGAAGAAAATGGCTAAAAGCATCTAGAGCACTCTGTGAGCCAGACAGATTTTATACATTTAATATGCACTCCCTCATTTAATCCTCACATCAACCCTCCTTCACAGATGAGGAAACGGAGATATCTCAGAGATTAAATAATTTCCCCAGATCACACAGTGGACAGAGAAACCAGAGTTTCTGACCCCACAGTCCATTCTCAGCCATGCCATGCTACAACGCTGCCACCATCAGCTGGCTGCAGTCAAAGAGGGAAAGGGGTACAAGGAGGCAGAAGTGGGACACAGAAACACAAGTCCTTCACGAAGTTTGGAAGAGCAAAAAGAAGTTAAATTGTTGTCCAGAGAGGTCCACCTGTCTCCGAAGAATTTAAAATATGAGAAGGGACCATTAAAGGTCTTTTAAGTCAGTCTCTTAGTGTAAGAGACTTGGTGTACCCTGGTCTTCAGGTACTCAGGAGACCCTATTAAATATCTCTTTCAGAATTAATGCTTGTCCATGTTTTATGAACCATTAATGTAGGAGAACTGATGGTCCACAGACTTCCATTCTGCCATCTCTGAGGTCCCAAACCCAGACTTTAATCCATGGAACCTGGGTCAGGGGTTCCGAATAGGTATATTGATTGCCTCTGACCCAGCTGTAACCCAAGACATCTCATGAATACTGCAACTCTCACATGAGGCGCAGTGATGTCTACATAATTAAAACCTGAAGCAAGAAATGGCCGGAAGGGTGGGGAGAGAGTGATGAGGGTTCAGATAGCTCTAACACCAATCCCACCCTATGGTAAACCAACACTGCCACTAAAACAATGCCCACCCATCAGGTCAAACTTCAGTAGGATAAAACCTTTCCCTAGAGCCAAATGCAGCCCACTAGGATAAAAAGACCTATCCCCTAGCCCACTGGGAAGAGAATTTGCTGGGGATGGGGATCCTTCTATGTATTAGTCAAAGCCCACATCACCATGCCTGCCAACACTCTCTACCAATTTTCTTCTAACCCTATCCAAATAGAAAAACTGACTCCTGAGTATCTCCTTTTTCAAAAATGTTCCTGACCATCTGTCCTAGATTTTCAGCCAGGATCAATTATAAACCCACTGAATGGTCTGTGCCAGTGTTTTCCAAACTTTACTACACCTAGTAGTTCTTACATATCCCAATGCCTGGTCACACCCTGTACCCGATTAAGTCAGAGTGTCTGGGGGGAGGGGGGTGTGGGTGTGGGTGAGAGCTAGGCTTCGGTAATTTTTTTTTTTTTTAACATTTATTTATTTATTTTTGGTTGTGTTGGGTCTTCGTTGCTGCGTGCGGGCTTTCTCTAGTTGCAGCAAGCGGGGGCTACTCTTTGTTGCGGTGCACGGGCTTCTCATCGTGGCGGCTTCTCTTTGTTGCAGAGCATGCGCTCGAGGCGCGCGGGCTTCAGTAATTCTGGCACGTGGGCTCAGTAGTTGTGGTGCACGGGCTTAGTTGCTCCGCGGCATGTGGGATCTTAGTTTCCCGACCAGGGATCAAACCCACGCCCCCTGCAGTGGAAGCGCAGAGTCTTAACCACTGATCCGCCAGGGAAGTCCCTCATTTAATATTATTATTCCAGTTTCACAGAAGAGAAGTTGAGTCAAGAGACTATAAGCGCATCTACAAGTTTATTCAGGACACCTGTGAGATTTCAACAAATTTGAAAAGACCAAGTCATCCCACGTTATCTTTTCCCTGATCTTTGGGTTTTAATTTAACCCAATTACCTCTGCTCTATTCTTTTGATTTAGAAAACTGCTCTCTCTACACGAAAAGACAACGTCATGTACGTGTCTGGTGACATTCTGAAACACACTGAAAAACAGAATGAAAATCCCTCCATTTCCTAGATCTTCAGAATGAGAGTGAGTGCTCAGTGGCCATGGCAAAAATCTACACAAGAAAGCAGGCACTAGAGATTGGTTCAAGATGGCAGAGTAGAAGGACATGGTCTCACTCCCTCTTGCAAGAACACCAGAATCACAACTAACTGCTGAACAATCATCGACAGGAAGACACTGGAACTCACCAAAAAAGATACCCCACATCCAAGACAAAGGAGAAGCCACAATGAGACGGTGGGGGGGGGGCGGGGGCGCAATCACAATAAAATCAAATCCCATAACTGCTGGGTGGGTGACTCACAAACTGGAGAACACTTAATACCACAGAAGTACACCCACTGGAGTGAGGGTTCTGAGCCCCACATCAAGCTTCCCAATCTGGGGGTCCGGCAACGGGAGGAGGAATTCCTGGAGAATCAGACTTTGAAGGCTAGCGGGATTTGATTGCAGGACTTCAACAGGACTGGGGGAAACAGAGACTCCACTCTTAGAGGGCACACACAAAGCAGTATGCTCATCCAGACCCGAGGGAAGGAGCAGTGACCCCATAGGAGACTGAACCAGACCTACCTGCTAGTGCTGGAGGGTCTCCTGCAGAGGCGGGGGTGTCTGTGTGTCACCATGGGGACAAGGACACTGGCAGCAGAAGTTCTGGGAAGTTCTCCTTGGTGTGAGCCCTCCCAGGGTCTGCCATTAGCCACACCAAAGAGCCCGGGTAGGCTCCAGTGTTGGGTCACCTCAGTCCAAACTACCAATAGGGAGGGAACCCAGCCCCACATCATCAGCAGACAAGTGGATTAAGGTTTTACTGAGCTCTGCCCACCAAAGCAACAACCAGCTCTACCCACCACCAGTCCCTCCACAGTTAGGAAACTTGCACAAGCCTCTTAGATAACCTCATCCACCAGAGGGCAGACAGCAGAAGCAAGGACTACAATCCTGCAGCCTGTGGAACAAAAACCACATTCACAGAAAGATAGACAAGATGAAAAGGCAGAGGGCTATGTACCAGATGAAGGAACAAGATAAAACCCCAGAAAAACAACTACATGAAGTGGAGATAGGCAACCTTCCAGAAAGAGAATTCAGAATAATGATAGTGACGATGATCCAGGACCTCGGAGAAAGAATGGAGGCAAAGATTGAGAAGATGCAAGAAATGTCTAACAAAGACCCAGAAGAATTAAAGAGCAAACAAACAGAGATGAACAACACAATAACTGAAATGAAAAATATACCAGAAGGAATCAGGAGCAGAATAAATGAGGCGGAAGAACGGATAAGTGACCTGGAAGACAGAATGGTGGAATTCACTGCTGCGGAACAGAATAAAGAAAAAAGAATGCAAAGAAATGAAGACAGCCTAAGGGACCACTGGGACAACATTAAAAACAACAACATTCGCATTATAGGGGTCCCCGGAGGAGGAGAGAGAGAGAGAAAGAACCCGAGAAAATATTTGAGGAGATTACAGTTGAGAATTTCCCTAACATGGGAAACGAAATAGCCACCCAAGTCCAGGAAGTGCAGAGAGTCCCATACAGGATAAACCCAAGGAGAAACACACTGAAACACATAGTAATCAAATTGGCAAAAATTAAAGACAAAGAAAAATTAATGAAAGCAGCAGGGAAAAATGACAAATAACATACACGGGAACTCCCATAAGGTTACTCTGATTTCTCAGCAGAAACTCTACAAGCCGGAAGGGAGTGGCATGATAAACTTCAAGTTATGAAAGGGAAGAACCCACAACCAAGATTACTCTACCTGGCAAGGATCTCATTCAGATTCGATGGAGAAATCAAAAGCTTCACAGACAAGCAAAAGCTAAGAGAATTCAGCACCACCAAACCAGCTCTACAACAAATGCTAAAGGAACTTCTCTAAGTGAGAAACACAAGAGAAGAAAAGGACCTACAAAAACAAACCCAAGACAATTAAGAAAATGGTCATAGGAACATACATATCGATAATTACCTTAAATGTGAATGGATTAAATGCTCCAACCAAAAGACACAGGCTCACTGAATGGATACAAAAACAAGACCCATATATATGCTGTCTACAAGAGACCCAACCCACTTCAGACCTAGGGACACATACAGACTGCAAGTGAGGGGATGGAAAAAGATATTCCGTGCAAATGGAAATCAAAAGAAAGCTGGAGTAGCAACACTCATATCAGATAAAATAGACTTTAACATAAAGAATGTTACAAGAGACAAGGAAGGACACTACATAATGATCAAGGGATCAATCCAGGAGGAAGATGCAACAATTATAAATATATATGCACCCAACATAGGAGCACCTCAATACATAAGGCAACTGTTAACAGCTATAAAAGAGGAAAACGACAGTAACACAATAATAGTGGGGGACCGTAACACCTCACTTACACCAATGGACAGATCATCAAAACAGAAAATTAACAAGGAAACACAAGCTTTAAATGACACAATACACCAGACAGATTTAATTGATATTTATAGGCCATTCCATCCAAAAACAGCAGATTACACTTTCTTCTCAAGTGAGCACAGAACATTCTCCAGGAGAGATCACATCTTGAGTCACAAATCAAGCCTCAGTAAATTTAAGAAAACTGAAATCATATCAAGCATCTTTTCTGACCACAGTGCTATGAGATTAGAAACCAATTACAGGGAAAAAAACGTAACAAACACAAACACATGGAGGCTAAACAACACGTTACTAAATAACCAAGAGATCACTGAAGAAATCAAAGAGGAAATCAAAAAATACCTAGAGACAAATGACAATGAAAACACGACGACCCAAAACCTATGGGATGCAGCAAAAGCAGTTCTAAGAGGGAAGTTTATAGCTATACAAGCCTGAGTACCTCAAGAAACAAGAAAAATATCAAATAAACGATCTAACGTTACACCTAAAGGGACTAGAGAAAGAAGAACAAACAAAACCCAAAGTTAGCAGAAGGAAAGAAATCATACAGATCAGAGCAGAAACAAATGAAATAGTAACAAAGAAAACAATAGCAAATCAATGAAACAAAAAGCTGGTTCTCTGAGAAGATAAACAAAATCGATAAACCATTAGCCAGACTCATCAAGAAAAAGAGGGAGAGGACTCAAATCAACAAAATTAGAAATGAATAAGGAGAAGTTACAACAGACACAGAAGAAATACAGAGCATCCTAAAAGACTACTACAAGCAACTCTATGCTAATAAAATGGACAACCTGGAAGAGGTGGACAAATTCTTAGAAAGGTAATCTTCCAAGACTGAACCAGGAAGAAACAGAAAATATGAACAGACCAATCACAAGTAATGAAAGTGAAACCGTGATTAGAAATCTTCCAACAAACAAAAGTCCAGGACCAGATGGCTTCACAGGTGAATTCTTTTTTTTTTTTTTTTTTTTC
>RJWK010032849.1:0-23451 GCA_004363435.1 Platanista minor | reverse complement strand
AGAAAAAAAAAAAAGTCCTTCCCACACAACATCCTATTAGAGCAGCAAAGTAATTCTTGAGACAAATTTGTATTTATATATGCACCCTGCGTGTGTCTGTGTGTGTTTGCAGTGGATTATCTGTAGGAAAAATGATATAACTGAAAATTCTTGATGAGACTTTGTCATATTGCATAAGAAGGGAAGTATAAGAGCTGGACATTCATTAGGTTTCTTAAGCAGAGTATTTCCTATAGTTCTTAACCTTTGATGTTCAATCTCTCTGTCTCTGTCTGTCTGTCTGTTGTTTGTCTCTCTCTCTCTCTCTCACATACACACCCCAAAAATTGTTCCTTCCCTAGTTTTTCCCTTCTCAGAAAATAATGCTACTATGCGTTGTGAATGACCACAGCCACTGTTTTTCAAAGATGCAGCAGTAGCATCAAGTTCATTGAACTTAAAGAGAATTCTGGGACAATATTTGATGACCGTCCACTCTTCTCCCAATTTTGGCTACTTAAACTAGGTTGTTTTACCATAATGGATAAGATGGGCTTCCCTGGTGGCACAGTGGTTGAGAGTCCGCCTGCCGATGCAGGGGACATGGGTTTGTACCCTGGTCAAGGAAGATCCCACGTGCCGCGGAGCGGCTGGGTCCGTGAGCCATGGCCGCTGAGACTGCGCGTCCGGAGCCTGTGCTCCACAACGGGAGAGGCCACAGCAGAGAGAGGCCCACGTACCGCAAAACAAAAACAAAAACAAAAACAAAACAAAACAAAAACCATAATGGATAAGAGAGGCCTAATATACAGTAATATCTTCACTTCTTGTCTTTGAATAGATATTCTCATTTTATATTTCAAAAATAGGGTAGACAGATTCTGAAAATCAGAATAGCCACTTTTAGTTACTGATGTGGCAGGCATCAAACCCACAGCAATACTGAAGGATCTTGGGCAACAAAATATTACAGGTAGGCTCAAGGAAAACATTGATTTAAGAAAATTTATGCCGTTTTATTTTGGTAGAGCAAAACATTCAGAGAGAGGTGTGTTAGAGATAATTTGGACCTAGAACTCAAACTAATGTATCCTCCTCTCTACCATACTGAATTCAATTCAAATCAGCAAATATTTACTAAAGTTCACTATGTGCAAAGCACTATTATTTTAATCTCTGGGAAAAAAATAAGTTACTAAGTTTTAAAGGTAATTTTACAAACTGTTTTTTTGATTATCTGAAAGAAATATATTTTTGTTACCACTCAGCTACAGAAAAATGATGATTTGAATGACAAATCTGTAAACTTATTCCTCCTAGCAATATTTTTCAAAGTCTCTAAGCAATACTGTATTTTATTTCTACCCAGCTGAGAAAAAGTTTAGTGACTCAATTAGCAACTGTACTAACAGGCTTCATTTCATGAAGTTTCAGCTATCTTAACTTCGTCAGAGTGCGGCTTCTTAAGATTGGTCTTTTGAGTGAAAGCAGCAAATGTTTATTGAAACTTCTTCAAACTGGACTCCTAGATTATGTCAATACTTCAGAAGTAAAGTTGAAAGTGATAAAAAATGTTTGGACTGTCCAAATTTACAAATAACTCATCTCCAAAACCTGGTCAAGAGTCTCTCTTAGGGACACAGAGGAAAATGCAGAGGACCAGTCTCGCTGAATCTTCCAGCCACTTTATATCTCTGATCTCTGAATCATCTCTAGGGATGTGGAAGCAATTTGTCTTCGGTGTCTATCAACTATCATTTTTGTCATGTTTTTTCTGGGCATTTTCCTTTAAGTGTGTCTTACAATTGTGCTCCATTCTGGCTGCCAGAAGCAGGTGGGATAGTGCAGGCTCAATATTTAGTCCGGTGTTGACTTTCTTTTCCTTTTGTTCTGCCCCCCTTCCCGTACCCCTCTATAAACACATCAAATTACCATTATTTCTGGGTGATGAGTCTAATTAGTTGACGAGAGGGAATTGTTTTGATTACCCTGAAGTGTGAATGACCCGCTAGTTGGCCTAGTGTCTTGCACTTCCCAGGAGCACTTATGTTTACAAGTCAAATTTTTAAACCTAAGATAGGGAGGCTCCACGGTGGGTTCTCAGGCAATAGAACAAGAAAAGCTTTAAATCAAACTCCAAGAAAAGAGCTGTATTTCATTGTCGTTTTCCCCCTTGTCATTTTTACCTTCATGAAATGTTTCTTCCTATCTTAAATGTCTTCCTAGACAACAGAAAACACACACATAAAGAATGCATCTATTCAAATTCTTAAATCTTTACAGAAGGTCATAAATTTGTCCGGTGTCAAGAACTGTGAAGAATCTGAGAGTTTACTTTACTTGCACGCTAACAAATTGGCTTGTCATAGTTCCATGGATGCTGGTAGAAGACACAAGACTCTTGGGTCAGAGACAAAAGACAGTTTAATACTCACGGCAACAAAAGAAGCCCAGATCATGAGCATTTTTGCATCAGTTCCCTGAGCCCCAATTCTCAAACGCTGATGCAAAGAGGGCCAGGTCACACCCTCAGGTCAGTGGGTTGTGTTACAGGAGAGGAGCCTGACGTACATAGGGAACTTGGATCTTTCACAGTGGGCAGTAAATATTTACGCTCTTTGTTCTGGAGGGAGACATTATCTTTATTATATTGAACTCATGGCTCCACCAAAAAAATTTCTCATGATATTGCTATACCAAAAGCCCTGTGTCAAGTGCCAAGTCCATCATTCCTGGTACCTTCTATTTAAACATTGAGGACCCCTTGATTCTACAGCCAAAGACATGTTGCTTTCTAGCTGGGGCTGCAAGGTTTGCTATTTCTGGGTGATTCAGGCTTGACTGAATCCGTTTCTTTGAAGATCCATCTTACTCTGGGGAAACTACCGGCTGTTACTAAGACAGCATCTTATATTCTTGCCTAGGTTCATCCTAAGGGCTAGGGAAGTTTTCCAGGACAACAACACTGACCACAGGAAGTTATGTACATTTCTCTGGGTCCGTTTATCACTCTTTAGTGGGTCATCTTCAAAAATTGTAAAGCCAATCAGGACAAAAACAACCCAATTCTCTTGAGAGTCTTTCTTGGGGGAAATCTCCCTTCAAAAGGCCAAAGGTCACTTTTATCAACAAGGACTGATCACAGAAAAACTTTGAGACGTTTATTGTCATCTCCAAGTAGGTTGAAGGTTGGCATGATGACAGAGTGTGAGCCATTTGATGGGCCAACTGTTGCCAGTCTTCCTTAATAAGTATTATGCACCCTTCCTCCTTCTATCCTGGGCACACTAGGCCAAGTTCTACCTGTATGGTCAAAACTTCCTCTCCTTTAATGTGCAGTGTAGGTGTTATGTCTCTGCTACTCTTGTCTGAAAGGAGGCATACCAGGATGAATCTTGTTATTTGTTATAATGTGGGGGACCTGAGGCTGCCCACCAGATGGGAAAGGAAGACCTCTCCCCACTCCACTACTGCCAACCCCACCCCTGACCTGGAGGAGAGTTAGCAACAACCAGAGCAGTGTTTGGGCATCTGTCTTTGAATGTTTTCCTGTGTTCAGTCTTCAACCACTTTCCAAATACCTCCTCCTTAGCAGAGAGAAGGAATACTTATTGTCCAGTACACCATACAGTTTGGCCAGCATATTCACTATTGATTGTATGGACTCCATCAGGTCCCTTTAATTGGCCTATGAGACCACCACCCTTCCTTCTTCATGTTGCCATGACCAGTCAGCTTCCCATCCTCATCTCTAAAACTGCCAAACACTGAGAAGGGTCTCGGATTTCATTCCACTTGCAAGCAAAAATGTTAACCTGCAACAGTGTCATAGATGCAGGTAGAAGACACAAGACTCCTAGATCAGAGACTAAGAACAATTGGTTACTCACAGCAATAGAAGCAGTCAGAGTATCAGCATTTTTGTGCCAGTTCCCCTAGCGTCAGTCTGCCCAGGTTGATGTAAAGAGGACTGGATGACACCTGCACACATAGTGGGTTATGTTACAGGAGAGGAATTCTGAGCTTCGGGAACCAAAATCTTTTATAATAGTCGGTAAGCATACCTGCCCTTTGTTCCGGAGGGAGACACTATTTCCATCTTCTTTTTTTTTTTTTTTTTAAATAGATTTATTTATTTTTGGCTGCGTTGGGTCTTCGTTGTTACCCGTGGGCTTTCTCTAGTTGCAACGAGCGGGGGCTGCTCTTTGTTGAGATGCGCGGGCTTCTCTTTGCGGTGGCCTCTCTTGTTGCAGAGCACGGGCTCTAGGCACGTGGGCTTCAATAGCTGTGGTGCGTGGGCTCAGTAGTTGTGGCTCACAGGCTCTAGAGCACAGGCTCAGTAGTTGTGGCACACGGGCTTAGTTGCTCCGCAGCATGTGGGATCTTCCCGGACCAGGGCTCGAACCCGTGTCCCCTGCATTAGCAGGTGGATTCTTAACCACTGCGCCACCAGGAAAGCCCTATTTCCATCTTCTAAAGCTGTTAAGCAAATCTAATCTTTGCTCCGAAGTGAGAAACTGTCTCTATATTCAAAGCCTGTCTGTGATACAAGCTTCCTTAAAAAGATAGACTGGAACAAAGGTCAGTCAATGCTTCTCTTTCAAAATGTGCAGAAATACAATAGACCCATAGAGAATAGAGAATTGTTTCCCCACACTGGGAAGGAAGGGGAAATAGTGCAGCTACAAGTAGCCTTTGTTTAAGGACCCAGTTGAAAACAATAGCACAGGAAAACAAGTTTGGAAATACGAAAAATTGAGTTTTTGTTTCTTTTTTGATAGTTGGAAAGTATATTTCAGTGAACAATATATTTAGCAGTTTATCAAATGCTTTATTAAGCTTACAGGTTTACAAAAGGTATGCACTGAGGTTTCTTCTGAAAGTTCTCACATGACATATTGTCATGAACTGTTACTCTCCTAATGGGAGAGTCTTCTAGTGAATGGGCCTAGACTCATCCCATTCAGTGTATTCCTTAGGTTGCAAAGAGCCATGGAAGTTCACAACGAAAGTGAAATTGGTAGATGTTTGGCATTGGAAGGATTGAATTGGGTCTGTAGGGCAGTGGTGGCAATCTGGCTGCTTTATTTTCCTCTTAGGAAACATGATAGGTTACAATTTTGTCAATTATACCTTAATAAAGCTGAAAAAGGTAAAAAAGAAAGAAACGTGATGGGATTTTGACTTACTAATAAAACAGAAAACATCTTTTTCTCACCTTGAGAACTCAAACATATACATGTTTCCATTCAGAAGGGTCTTCCCAATAGCTGGAATAGTTGTACAAGATTTGAATAACGACTAAGTGTAGAGCAATTGTTTGTTTGCTGTATAGGTAGATTTTGTGTCTACTCTAGTTACATAGATTATAAGGAATTTCCCATTGCTGGCATACATTGACTTAGTCTTACAGTTCTAACTGGCTCTGGGTCTTTCAAATTCTGACACTCCTAGTTACTGTGTAGACTTGGGCAAGTTATGCAAGCCCTGGGCCCTCTTCTTTTTTTCTCTGTTAAAAAAACAAAAAACAAAAAAACGATAGAAAACTCACTTATGAGGTTTCCTGGCATAAAAATAAATACCTTAAAAAAAACCTTGTACAGTGCATAGTACATAATAAGTTCTCAATAAAAGTCTGCTCCCACCTTTCCCATGTGGTTTGACTCCATATGGACAGAAGGTCATCATTCTTCATTTCCATGTTACTCATTGCTTCGTAGATTCCTCATTGATTCAGGAACAGAAATTAATCCTCCCTGAAGGACCTTGCCTCCTTCTACCAGAGAACAAACTTCTCTGTTCACTGAGAAGAGCAGAGAACTTCATATTCGGTTGTTTGTCATGGTCCCCAGATCACATCCATGTGGAATAATGAAGGCTCACTCCGCAGACAGCAGACAAGTCCTGGGATTGATTCCATGTGAGAGCTCATAACAGAGGGGAGTGTGTTAAAAAGCTAAAGAACAGATTTAAAAAAGCCTAAAATCCTTAGAATCTCAGCTTCAGATCCTGGCAGGATTGAATTGCTTTTTTTCCTCTGGAGTAGTTAAACTTAGTTTCATGTGTTTTGTCTGAGTACTGCGTGTGGGAGTGGGAATCTATATCATTCAGATGGAAGCTTTCATCTGTTTCAAGCCTGTATGTATATTAAAACAGCCATGAAATTTTATATGTGCTCAAGGCCTAAAAATATCAGCACAGACCTTAAGAGAATCAGACAGAGGGCTGAAGAAAGATTTAATATTCAGTACTTCTCCTTTCTATTTCTTTTTGCATCATTTTAATAAAAAGGTGGGTTGACAGGAGCTCTAAAAATGTACTTTGAAAACTGAGCAATTGTCCACTTTAATGCATATTTTAAGATTACAATTACAAACACATTAAAATAAAACAAAACCACAACCTTTTCCTCAATAGCAGGGAATTAAGACCCAATTTGTCCAAATGAGAGCCTTCAATCTCATTTTTATTTATTTTCTTTTTTAACTGCTCCAGTCATGCTGTCAACGTAATCTTGAGTTCCTTTAAAAACCTTCAGGGAACAAGGGGAGAAAGTAAAGATGCCTCAGAGGGATAAATGTCATCTGTGGATGGGAGCCTATCCTGAAAATAGGTGTTTTGGGGTCTTACATTGAGGTCATGTTCCTTCTTTCCAGGGTTCTGTATAATTGGTACTTTAAGTGATTTATCAAATTCAAAGTGACTTTTTTTTTGCTTAAAAACAATGTGTCCGTCAATCTTCTAAAGCAATAAAGATGGCTTTATTAAATAGAGCTGAATGAATGATTTCACCAGAACAGGATTCCGTTACACCAGAAAGCCACTTTTTTTTTCCCATCCAAGACATCCTGAAGCCATCTGTAGATGAGTCTTCGGCTCCCAGGACAATGCCTCAATCACCAAGGACCTGTAGATATGTCATTGAACTCATCCATCCCTTTGCTCCATGATCTTGAGAAAAACTTGCTTTTGCTGCACTCAACACCATGACCTCCACATCTTCCCCTTCTGTCCACTCCTCCACATGAAAGTAAGAGCTAGAGCATATGAAGACCTATTTTTGGTAAATGTCATGGTTTTTCACATCACTGAGTAAGCATGAAAATTTCTTTCTAAATATTTGAATCACTTCATTTATAGTCAAGGACACTTTCTCAAAATGAACATTTTAAAGCCAACCAATTTGACTATACATCTGGGTTTGAACCCAAGAAAGGCAGAAACACTATAGTTGATCAATTTGTATTACTATTCTTATCTGGTGGTCTCACTTTGAGGAAACCACAAAGATGTAATTTTGGGAAGTCACAGCTTTAGGGGTGGGGCTGAGTTAGAGATGTTGGATTTTCTGGTGGTCAATGATTGTATAACGCACAGCATAAAATTGTGAAAAAAGATTTTTAGTGAATTTTTCTTCTTAACACATTGGCTTTTTTCAGAGCAGTAATTTTGAATTATGACAATTTGGAAAGAATGAATGCAGTGTGACATCCAGCAAAGAACAAACTACTAAATTTAGGGATTAGAATAAACTCAGACCTAGGCCCATCTATGCCATTTTTTAGTTTTGTTGTGTTGGGCAAGTTGCATATCAATATGGTGTCAATTCCTTCTCCATCAAATAAAGAATTGGCTTAAATCAGAGCTCTCAAAATTTGTGCTTTAGACTTGTGAAATTGTCTGCAGAAGTAAAATTATAAAATAAATTAAAATAAATTTGGAAATGCTGCATACTATACTCTCCAAATTTACATTAGCATGGTAAAGGCTGTGGAAGTTTCTGCAGTTAAAGACCCCAGCTGTACTTTAGTACAGTATTTTCAAAATTTTTTTTCTAGTGACACATCTTAATGTCTTTTGGGGGTAGAGTATAACAAATATCTTTAAAAAACTCTAGATTCAATAATCTCTGACACCCTTTCCAGCTAGCACTCAATTATACCAGTTATTCTAATTTCGTTATTTTTTTTTAACATCTTTATCGGAGCATAATTGCTTTACAATGTTGTGTTAGTTTCTGCTGTATAACAAAGTGAATCAGCCATACATATACATATATCCCCATATCTCCCACCTCTTGCATCTCCCTCTCACCCTCCCTATCCCACCCCTCTGGGTGGTCACAACTGCTTTTGTTATTTTTTATATTTTGACAATAGGAGAGGGTTTTTTTTGTTCATTTTTGGTTATTTCTCAGATAAAGAATAACAGGAGATGAAATAATTTAGTTGCCTAAGGATTCATTAGAATGAGTCCTTCTGTCCCATTTAAGGTACTTTCCAGTATTAAAGTTTATGATTCTAAGATTCAAATTTGAGACCAGGGACAATTCTTCCTATAGGAAAAATTAATTTTAGTTTTTACCTTCTAGAAAACCTTTTTTTACTTCATGCACCTATTAACATACACAAATGTTTATTTTTTCTCCAAATTTATCATCTCAACATAAGAATAGATTTACCTACAAGCAACAGAGACATTTGGTAACCTCACGGCTAGCACTTTTAATGCTTCTGAAAAAGCATATTTTTCATTACATAGTATTTTTAATCTAATTAAATTTTAAGCTATATGTTGGTACAAATTTACACAGGCATTAAATCTCAGGTTACTCTTCAAGACATGATATTGAAGTGTATGTGTTGTTGATCTTACTCATTTGAATACTTTTTTGTCTAAATAATCTACATCTTTTGTTCAGAGAAAAGAGCAGGAAAGAGTACATGCCTGAATCTTTAAATAGATGTTCAAGTTCATTTATAAAGAAGATAATCTTTGTTTTTAAAGATTGCATCCTCATCGCCTCCAGTTTATCTCTTTCATCAAAGTGGTTCAAGATGTATTGATATTTTGGTAAAAAAAAAAGCAAAACAAAACACTTCCAACAGTTCCAGAATCAAAAAATAAGTACCATGTGTTTAATTTACCATAAAAAAATTGTTGAAATATTTTCTAATTACTCCCTCTCTCTAATTGGTCACCCTTCCTCTAGTTCTAAGTGGAGGATGGTAAAATACTCCCAGTACCCACAAGGTGGCATGGCCTTCTTGTGTAATTCAGTTTCATTTGGTTTATTTCTACTTTAGCTGCTCTCTATTGTAGATTCTACTCTTTTATTAATGTTTTGAATTCCACTTTATGGTTTTATTTTTCCTCACTTGCAGCCTATGTACAGGGCTTGAATTTCTAGACTGAGACATATTTTTCACAAACAGAGGCATTCAAGTAAAACTCTTCAGTCTTTTCTAATTGTTTCAGACCACTTTGGAGCCAAATTTAAATTCCTTGACTTTGTATAATGCTTAATGCCTATCATAATGCCTAATAAATACTAGGTACTCAATAAATACTTGCTGTGGAATTTCATGACTTGCCTTATGGGAAAAAGTATTCAAATACTCAATATCATCAGAATAATTTCTGGATACTTTTAAATATGTTTACTTGCTGGTGAAAAAGATCTGCCTCCATTGCCTAGGAAGTACTGTTATTTTATGATATTACAAAAATGTGTTATGGATTAGGGTGAAATTTCCATCCTATGTCAACTGTAAGCAAGGCATGGTTAATTCAGCTTATCCATGTGCTTCTTTCCTCGGTAAACATTTGTGGATGCTCTGTCTATACCCAGCACTGTGCTAACTGCTAAAGAACATGCAAGAATGGGTAGGAAATGGATAAGTGGGTAGATATGTAATCGCAATAGTGTAACGGTCATACAGTCATTCATTCATTCATTCAACAAATATTTATTGAGCTTTTACTGTGTGCCAGGTGTTGTGGATGACGAATAGTGAATAAAATAGAAATTTTACATGAGAGTGAGGAAGAGAAACAATGAACTAAATAAATAAGATGAGTGAAATGCATAGTACAATTGAAAATAATAGGTGCTAAAGAGAAAAAATAAAAGAGAGAAAGGGCCTGGATTGGGAGGAATGAGAGTAGTTAGGTTTTTAATTTGAGTAGTCAGAGAAGACCTCTCTAAGAGGCAGACTTTGCAAAAGAGTTAAAGAAGGTACAGAAGTGAACTGTGTAGTTGTCTCGGGGAAGAGCATCTCGGCAGCAGGGACGGGAAGTACAAAGGCTCCAACTTGGGAGTGGGTCACTGCTGGAAGGTGTGCAACCTCAGGGTCTTGTGTGAAATGAGATGGGAGCAAAGGGGAGTGAGGGGCCCCTCCGGGGAAGCTAACGAGGACTTTGCAGACGAAGGGAAATTTCCCCAGGACCAAAGGAAGAGAACAGCACTCCTGGTAGAAAGAACAGCAGGAGCAAAGCCATAGAGGCATAAAAGCTAATGATGTGTTTGCCTGGGAAGCAAAAAAAGGAGACAGTAAATGGGACCAACATGCAGTAATAGTCTTGTATGTACAACTCCATGTTATATCTACTTGGGAGAAAAAAACGATAATTTTACCAGACTGATTTTGAGAAAAAGAATAGCTCAGAATTTTAACTGAGGCAAAACATGAAAAAAAAAATTAACCGACAGTATATGTGCAGGGTCATCTTAACCGATAATTTGTATCTGTTTTCCATTACAGAGAAATCTATGTTCCTTGTCATTGGGATTAGGAAACTTTGAGTTCAAAATGCCTAAGAGGACAGACAAGAAAACTGAGTACCCTATATTTTCTAGATGCCAGTTCTGCTTTTGAGATAAGGCAACCAGTATGCAGTGTCTACCTTGGAATGCACTAAATTTTAGATATCGGAGATCTGGACAGTGGATAAGGTAAGCCTCTTTTATGAGAGGTTTCACCAGAGGGAGAGCTCACTGGATTCTATCTGATGGCTTTTTCTAGGTTTTGAACCTTTAGTAGGGCTCAGATAAGGGGATGTAAAACTATCCCTTGATTGTTTTGGAGAAACAGAATCTGACACGTTCAACTATAACAACTACAGTTCTAAATGAATGTATACTTCTGCTACTGCCGTATGTTTTCTTTGTTTTTTTTCTTTTTTTTAAGGCAAGATGGTGGGTTTAAATCTCAGTCTACAACTTCAGGTGTGCAAGCTAATATTTATTTTCCTAAAATTCAACTTAATTTCTTCTTTCAGACATCACTCCACTAGCATGGCAGAAAGCTTAACTTTGGTACTTTAAAAAAAATTTTTAGCAAAGTTTAGTTGATTTACAATGTCATGTTAATTTCTGCTGTACAGCAAAGTGACTCAGTTATACATATGTATATTCTTTTTCAGATTCTTTTCCATTATTGTTTATCAAAGGATACTGAATAGAGTTCCCTGTGCTCTGCAGTAGGACCTTGTTGTTAATCCAACTTTGGGACTTCGATGGGCCCCTTCCCTCCTGAAGTTTTGGCAAGTGTTTGTGAAGGTTGTGATGAAGTCTAAGGCCCTACGTGGGGTGGAATCTGCTCCACACAGACAGCTATGGGGAAACTGTCAACCATCTGTCCACGTGGCACCTTCAGGCCTGTGGCTCCCCTGCTGATTCCATGACACCACTGGGGACAGGAATTTGCTGCTGCTTTCTTGGCATGCTAGGGCCATGAGAATCCTTGCTGGGCCACCCTTTGTCCCATATGCCTGAATGCTAATTCCCTGCCCAGGTTCATGTTATCTCTCCCTGGCTGTGCCCTACACATTCTCAGCCTCTGTCCCCTCAGGGCTAACTTGTCCCTTCTGTCTCTCCTCCCCATAATCCCAAAGAAACTGTTTCAAAGTCTAGAAAGGAAATCTTTCTGCCCCTGTGTTTTCTTCACTAGGTGGCCTAGTATCCTGAATCATCCATATTCTCCCAAGAGTTGGGCTCTTGGAAACCAAGTATAGGAAGACCAGAGGATGTTTTCTGCCCCCTCCTGTAACCCTTCTAAGCCAGGGCCCTGAGACTGATTCTCTGCTCTAATCACTGGAGGGAAAGAGAGAAATACCAGAGGAGGAAAAAAGTTTCTATTTCAAAAATATTCACATGATTTCATACACCTAAAGGCTGTGTTCAGACTCAAAGTATTTATTCATATGTGTCTGTGTTTATGGGAAGACAAGGTTACAGATCTCCATTGGGCAATCTTAGGCAATGCCTTTAACCTTATAGCACTAGTTTCCTAATATGTAAACAGTGGACACTAAGCCTGCAATTCCTGACTGGAAGACGGTTGTGAGGCTTAAATGAGGCAATTGTATGAATGTGGTTAATCATTATGCATGTATATATACATACATGAAGTACCAATAGCACTCTTCTGTTTTTAGTTCAAAATTCTGTTTTGAATTTCAAGAGACCTACGTTTTCAAAAGTAGTAAAACTAGGGATGAAACAGAATTATTAGACTTACAAGATAAAGTGTCAGTTTAGGAAGAGTAGAAAATCTCATGATTGTTATAGATGCTCCCCTTTGCCCAAACCTTTGCACAAATCTCTTCCGTTCTGCCCATTTCTTCCTTAACCCCAGTGGCAGTGTCATGAGGGCATTATTTTGTCCACGTCTCTGAGAATTTTGTAACATCCTCAGGGCTGAAGGATGGGGTGGTGTGTGGAGGTTTCTGAGCCAACTTTGGTTGAGTAGAGGATTAGGGGCCAGGGGCTTGCACCTGCCTTGGAACTCAGCACAGCACTGAGCACAAACCAGCTTCCACGTTATTGTTCCTCACATGATAGGACCCTGGAAAGTGGGGTCTAGGATATCTGAACAGATGTCCACACAGAGGGGCAGCAGGAATCAGGCAACAGTAGTGGGCCTGGATTCCCCGGCAGGCCAGCTGTTGCTCTCCTACCCGGCTCCTTCCCTGTCTATGCTTCATTTGCCTCTCAACAGATACACACACACACACACACACACACACACACACACACACACACACACACGCAGACTGAGTCCTGTGACCTGCAGCAACAGGTGAGCATTTTCACAGACTATTAACCCCCATGTGTATGAAATTATAGCACTTATGGTGCATTTCAATCCTAGTCTTATTTCTTTTTCTTCTGATGCTGCTTAATTATTTCTCCCTTCTATCATTTCTCTAAGCAAGATAGACTTCAGATATAGTTGTGGGGTTTTTTACATAGAAAAATAATAACCCTCATTTATTGATTGAGTACCTACTGTTTGCCCAGCCTTGTGCCGAGCTCTTTACAGTCATTATGTCATTTGATCCTTACAAAAGCCTCTGAGGTAAGAATTATTATTTTCTTATTTTGCTTATGAATGAGGAAGCCAGAGCTTAGCAAAATGTGTCTTTCTCTGAGGTCACGCAGTCAGTGGCAAAATGACCACTCTGACCCCAAGTGCTCTGACTCTGGAGCTTATGCTCTTAAACACCACAGTATATGGATAAGGAAACTGAGGCACAGAGAGATTCTGGGAACTCATTCACAGTTCTCAAATGAAGATCTGATCACACAGAGTAATTTCTCCTGACCTTCAATCCAGGACCCCACCCCATTGTCTTTGGTCAAATCTAAACGCACACTGAACAGGGAAGGACCAGCTCCACTCGGGAACACACTTTGTACAATCTCACTCCAGCAGATCACACAGCCCTGCTTTCTCCGTGATGAATGACGATGCGCTGCAAGCTTCCCCTGATCAAGTAAGTGTCGCTACTCCTTTTCTGCCTACTTTCCTGCAGGGTGTCTCCATGGAACCTAAAACTCAAACATTTTAGAGGGACCCCTTTTAAAAATACACAATTAGGGATTCAACATCAGAAATATTTATTTATTCCAAATGGGAAATGAAATCAAATCAAACAATAAGTGTCAGGAAACTAAGTACCACAGATATCCTAAAATTCATAGAAATCATACACTTGTCTCAGTGAACTCCCTGATAATCTCCACAATACTTTGTTTCCCTCTACTTTTCCCTACGTAATTCAGACTGCCTTTTCCTATAACAACCAATAAACAAGTCAGTCATTTCTTTAGGATGGTTGACTGAGTTTTTAAATTAATTGTTGAGATGCGCAAAACATCAGTGACTTGACAAACAGATATCCTCGCTTTGGGTAGTGTCGCTACAGGTTTGGGCTGTACAAACACAGGAATTCTGACAAATTCTATTTCAGGAAATTCATATCAAAAAAGACAAATTGTGCAATGCATTTGTAGCTGTATACACACCATTTTCAAGTACAGTCTTGACTGGAGAGACCTTCTGTTATGACTAAGCGACAAGGAGAACTCAATTTCCTACTTACAAATTTACATGTTATAGAATTATTCACTTCAGATACCATACATTTCACTTCAGATACCATACATTTCAGATACCATACATTTCAAACCTTGGCTGTTCTTTCCTTTCCACATGCAGCTGGTGCTGAGTGCTGTGGGACACTTTCACACCAAATAGAACCTCTGACCCTGTATCTTTATGGCACAACACCAGGAGAGTCAGCACAGTGGGAGAGAGGAAGCCTGGAACCCAACAATACACTGGGATGAATGGCAGGAGCCCAGCTACACACGAATGTGCCCGCGAACCACATAGATACATTCCACTGAACCAAAAAAAGTGCATCCTCAGACTCACCTGAGCCAGATCCAGGAAATACCCGTAACCACATCAACACCATCTGACTGGAGGAAAGTAGGTCCAAAAAGTGGAGTGAAAGAGCTACCTTAACCAAAATGTCTTTGGTTAACATCTTATTTTTTCAAACCTTGCAAAGACTTGTGGCCTTGGGAACACATTTCTAGAGCCTCTCCCAGAGCCTTGGATGTATGCTGTATAAATGAAGGGCCCTGAAACTTGGCAATTTATGAACATGTTGGATAAAGGAATGCTTTCCATCCATTGTAATATACTTCCCTTTAATTGTCAGTGTCTCAAACTCCTTTGTCACTAAGGCTTTGACAGCTCAAGATTTATTTGCACTTAGTCAACTATTAGCTAAGGTGTCTGTTGCATACCTTGAGGTTATGAACATAGATTGCTTCATGAGAATTAAAGACTCACAAGGCCTTTAAGAGTCTTAATTTATTTCTCTGACCCTAGGTTTTAAAGAAAGCAGAGAGTGAGTTCGAACCTGGCAAGCAGACAACCACAGTTACAATTATGATGCAATTTAATTATGACATAAAAATGCAATAAGTCACAGTGGGACACCAACCTAACTTATTAAAAAGTGGACAAAATTGTTAACCAGTTATTTTGTTTTCCCACACAAACAACTGGTTTAATGTTCACATTGGATAAATCTGTAAGTTTTCACATCTGTAAATGAACATAATCTTACCCCCTACTAGACTGTAAGCTTAATGGAACAGAAATCGTGTCTATTTAGCTTACTCTTATATCCTCAGTTCCCAGAGTATTAGCAAACATATGGTAGCTAGCATAGAAATATGTGGCAAATGAATGAAATGAAAGGATATCAGTTATTCAGCTTCTGCTATGGCACATCTTAATACAAATTTCCTATTACTGTTGTAATCAATTGCCACAAACTCAGTGGCTTAAAAGAACACAAATTTATTTTCTCACAAATCTGGAGGTCAGGTTTGAAAAGAGTCTTAAGGGGGCAAAATCAAGGTGTCAGCAGGGCTGCATTCCTTCTGGAGACCCCAGGGGAGAGTTGATTGCCTTTTCCAGCTTCTCAGGGCCTCTTGCTTTCCTTGGCCCACGGCCCCTTCCTCCACCTTCAAAGCACATCACTCCAACCTTTGATCCTCCTGTCCCATCTCCTTTTTCTGACTCTGATTCTATTGTCTCCCTCTCATCAGCATCCTTGAGATTTCATTAGGCCCAGATAATCCAGGACAATCTCCTCATCTAAAGATCACCAACTTAATCCCACCTGCAAATTTCCTTTTGCCATGTAAGTTAAAATGTTCACAGGTTTGGGGGCTTAGGACGCAAATATCTCCGGAGGCCATTATTCTGTCTACCACGTCAGTAAGGAAATCGCTCCCACAATATTTGTTTTTAGGAACAATTATTGGAACCAACAGAGTTTAGGCCTTCTGACTTCTGAGCTAGTGTTTCTTCATTCAAACACTTCTTTTACTAAAGTGGAAAATTTTTTTAAAAAGTATTCTTGTGTCTAGAAAGATTTGCTGGACACAAGGACCACAAAAAGGTATATATTCATGCCAAGAAGAAGTACTACAGATGTTGGGAAAATTGGCTCTGTGGGTAGGCTCTCTTTATTTTAGCAATTTATAATCCAGATGAGTGGTTGTATCATAGGTATGATTCTCACCACCACTACCCTGTCAGTTCTTTCCTTATTGCTTATTCAATTCTGGGAGACGCTCAAAATGCTCTGTTAGTAAGGACTTATTTCCTTTTCTCCATTGCCTCTCCTCTTCTCTCTATGAGTTACACAGAAACTAACTTCACTCAAGTGTCAAGATTAAGATATTTGTTTAATCATGCTTCTCAGAGAGCCGATAATTTAAAAGGGTGTATGATAATCACTGAAAATATTTTCAGAAGAATATGGGTTGCAGACTGCCTCAATGTGAACTAATAAGCAGTAGAATTCCTGACACTTTCTAGGTGCTCAATAAATATTTTTAAACTAATTACACATTTATAGTTAATGAGGGTAGAATGAGAATCATTTCAGTTTCAGAGAGCAGATAATTTCTTATAGATACCCTGGCTGGGATGTAACAGTGAGTCTGAAGGCACAAATTCCACACTTAAATGATGAAAAGATAGAAACGAGAAGGGAGTGGTCCCAGGACCTTGTGACAACATACTGTGGACAATAGGCCTTAAAAAAAAAAAAACTCTTTTGAAACTTGGTGTCTTCCATTGCACATTAAAACATCACAGTATTATTTCTCCGGTCTGACTCAACAAAGTGCCCCCACTGAGTCATCTGGCCACTTCCTGGGTTTTCCCCCTTGAAGCCTTCACACCCAGGGTCTGCCTGTACTCCACCCTGCTGGGCAATGATCTCAACAAGGTTCATTAACTACAGCCTTGACAGACCCTACTTATGTCATGGTCCCTGTGGAGGCCAGGATCCCATCCCTGGAGACTGACACAGAGGAGGGTTTAAACAACGGCAGTTCGTTGGGAATTGTCTCCTACGTGTCATCTGTGAGAACCATCTGACCTCACAAGCCAGACTCTCCGTGGTGGAAAGGGTGGTATGTGCCTTTACAGGAAATGCAAAAATGACTTCAGGGCATTACATACATGATTAGCCAGAGGGTAAAGTGTGGCACTGAAATCGTGCTTCAGATTTTTCGAGTAGAAAGACAATTAAGGGAGGGGAGAGAACAAAGGTCACTTGATGTAGGGGTGGGATTGATGATACAGTCTAAGGCGAAAGAGCTCCTGTAGCTTCACTCACTTACTTACTCACTCACTCAGCAGGTATTCATGAAACCCTTGTTACGGGGCAAAGCCACTGTTCTGGACCTTTCTCCACCTTACCCCTATTTTCTCCTGCTGCCAGCTCTCTTTTTTGTTGTTCCCAATTTGAATGTTTTTCATGCTTGGAGCTGTATAAACTTCTCTTCATCACCAGATTCTTTGATCTAGGAAAAATAGCAGCCCTTTGAATAGCAGAATAGGAATCTTTGTTCCATAATTTTACTTTTTTCTAGAGAACTTTGAACATAAGCATGTCAGGAAAATTTGAAGTTAAAGTGTTCCCATGGTTTGACCACACCCTGACCTCTTTGGGATCCTCTTAGCTCCTTTTCATAGGGCTTTTATTTTTTACACAATTTGGTCACACTCTTTTGAGGCTAATTATATACTGGCCTTGCAATCTTCACAAGATTTGCACATGACAAGTTCTGATTTGCTTGTTAGTCAGTGAAGGCAATCTTCAAAATGAAGCTTCATAAATAACCAAAAGGAAGATTTTATACTCAACAGTAAAGCTAATTTATACTTACAAGGATTTTTCCATGATGCATTATACAGTGTTAGGCATAATATTTTAATCTCCTACACTTTAACACACATTTCAGCCATCCTGACTTTGATTGACCTATGACATCTGGATGCTCCATAACGTTTTGTGAGACATACTGCACTACATCATATTATGGGCTGTAATGTATTATAATGCAATCTCTTAAGACTCTCCCTCTCTGTCTTCCACACACTTGCACACACACACACACACACACACACACACACGTGCACAGACAAACTTAGATGCTTATGTTCAACGGTCCCCAAACTTAAGCGATATTTCTCCCTCTTCTGTTATCCATTATTTATTCTGGTAGTGGAACAAAAGCAACTCTGTTTATTTCTGAGAAACTCTAAAGACGTGTTTGTATAGATAGCAACACATGCCAACAACCTAAATATAGACGAATCTTCCCAGGGTTCTCTCAGCATAAAGTACCATGAATGACCTGACCGATAAATAACATATCAGGAGAAAACACGTTGGGATAAACAAGGTGCATACAGATCTAGGTTCTAGAAATAGTTTAACTACTAATTAGAATTGTGACCTTCTGGAGATCATCTAACCCTTCTGAACCTCTTAAACAGACCTATTTTACCCACTTCCTGGGTTATGAGGACAAAATAGAGTAATGCACAGGAAAGCAGTTTGAACAACTTAATCCTTTACGCAGATGACTTTTAAAGTCCATTTTATCTAAGTTTGTAGAGTTGCTTTAGAATGAAAACTGTTTCTTCTGTGCTTAAGTTTATCAGCTGGGAAACCGTTTTAAAAATGGGGATTGATTAACTTAAGACAATCCATCACACTTCTTAAAAGCTGTATGAGCCACTACAAAATCCTTTTGTTTACACTCCAAGATTCAAATTGAGGCCCCTTGTGTAACACTCAAAACTCTTCACCTCTATACCTAATCAGGCTTGGACATTTTACAAAATACTGACAACTTGCCACGGCTCTAAGTATAACTATCCTTCAAAAATTCAGGTGGACAGAGACTTCGCTTTTAATCTGATTTCCTACTCACACAGCCAATTAAGAGATTAAAAGGACAGACCCGTTTTAGAATATGCTATTTCCAGACCCTGGCGGTGTGTTGGCCCTGTGTGTTGACTGCACTGACAGGAGTATATTTATAGGGAAGAATTCTACCTTAATTCTTTTGTTCAGCTCATTACAATTGATTTGTTACTGGTATAAGCTCAGTGTTATTACAATAATTAGCGCAGATGTTAATGTAACAAAATAGTGTTTTCCAGCTAAAGTAATATCCAAACGCGAACCTGGTTTTCCTCCACTGGTAAGTGAAGTCCTTTCAATATCTTGATACCGAGAAGGTTCTTAGTGCTCCATCTTCGGCTGAAGTTCCTTTACTTGTTTTCTTTTTTGGGGTTTCTGATGGAATCTTTCCAGGTCACAGTGATGCCTAGTTTGTATCATTCAATGCCAGTGAGGTGACAAACACTCCTGCAGAAGTCAAATGCAGGATTTGAAGAGTGCAGGTGTCCGGAAGATTGTACACCATGCAGTGTTTGACTGTGGGATTCATTACGGCTTATGGGACAATAGCAGTGCCTGAAGGACTCAGGTGACGGGAACACATCTGCAGCTTGCTGCCGAGCCATACAGATGCGGAAGGGATGTTTACATTCATCTGAAAGAGACATGTTCAAGATCACCTGAGCCACCTCTGTGGCTCTTGTCCCCGGTTTGTTAGAGCCACAGGCTTACACACCCGCCAAGAAGTGTGAACACACCTTAGGTCTTTATAAAACGCATCTGTGTGCAACTTTTGACAGCTTTTACAAAACAAGCAATTACTGCTCCGAGTAAGTTCCCTTCAGCTGCTTTCTAGTCAAGGGAAGTAGGTGCAAAAAGTTCTCAGTGGGCTGGAATTCCCAATGCCACTTGGATTCTGGGCTTCAGGTCTTCTTCTATCGTCTGTGCATGTATTCCAGGCATGTTCCAGCTGAGAAGGTTCGGGTTCAAAGGACATGTGGTCTTGAAAAATCACAGGTTCATGTTAAAAATTCACCTTGGTAATAATTTGGGGAGTAGTGATTTGAAGTAAGCAATGATAAATCGTTCAGTTGTGGTGAGCAAAACGGGGCAATATGCTTTGCTATTCCTATTTAGCAATATCAATTGCCTTTTTATGTATAAAAGTCATGAATAAGGAGATTTTTTGTTTTGGCAATTCGAATGACCTGTTAAATTGCAAATTCATTAACACTGGGCTTTTTTTTTTTTTTTTTTTTTTTTTTTTTTTGCGGTACGCGGGTCTCTCACTGTTGTGGCCTCTCCCGTTGCGGAGCACAGGCTCCGGACGCACAGGCTCAGCGGCCATGGCTCACGGGCCCAGCCGCTCCGCGGCATGTGGGACCCTCCCGGACCGGGGCACGAACCCGTGTCCCCTGCATCGGCAGGCGGAGTCTCAACCACTGCGCCACCAGGGAAGCCCAATACTGGGCTTTTGAATTGGAAGAAAATTGTGCTGAAGTAGTTGCCACAGTCTTTAGGGTGAAGAAAAGGACCAGGCTTAACCCAATCTCTTTCTCCCCTTCCCTGAGGCCTAAGGCCCTGTAACACCAGCATCACTGTCCTGGCAGTCTCCTGCCAGGCTGCCCACCTGAGCTGGGGGCCTTTAGGGGCTTCATAGCTCAGAAGCTTTGGAGTTGCAAGTCAAATATTTCACACGCAGCCATATCAGAAACATTCATCATCTTCAGAAAAGTTGAGCAAGAATGATAGTGACTCTTTTTTAATAACTTATTTTGGTCTGTGGTTAATTAATTCTCTACCAGCTTCAGTTAGCAGCGGAGTCTTCTGGAATCCTGCCTTCTGTGGCATGAGCCCTCTTTTCTCCTTCGCCCTCCAGGTCTGACTCTGCCTTTTCTCGGAAGTTCTCTTGTAGGTCCTCCCTGCTCCATGGTGGCGCCAGAGATACTTGCACCCAGGCTGGAGGGTGTGAAGTTCTTTCTGAAGGTTATGACCTTCCCTTTTCTCCTCTTCACCTCCTTCTAGGAAGTCAGAGCTTGCAGCATCTTCTCAGGGCAGTTTTCACAAATCACACTACTAAAAAAGAATAGTGATAAAGAATAGCGAAGAGATGGCAAAGAATAGTGAAAGTACCAACTAGACATAGTAAATGATCACAAATATAAAAAGTGCATAGGGAGTCCAGCTCAGGAAATACCTCCCTTAGAGATACTATTCTTTTCTCTTCTTCCTTCCCTCCTACCGTCCCTCCTTTCTTCCTTCTTTCTTTTCTTCCTTCTAAAAGGTCTATTAAGTTACTTCTATGTGCTGGTGTGTCAGCACACAGTACATTTAAATGAGGTGATTTGCATAGAGCTTAATAAAAAGGACATAAACAAAGGTGTGGGCTGGGATAAGGACACTAACAAGATGTAATGTAAAATTCTGGGGGCTTCCCTGGTGGCGCAGTGGTTGAGAGTCCGCCTGCCGATGCAGGGGACACGGGTTCGTGCCCCGGTCCGGGAGGATCCCACATGCCGCGGAGCGGCTGGGTCCGTGAGCCGTGGCCGCTGGCCCTGCGCATCGGAGCCTGTGCTCCGCAATGGGAGAGGACACAACAGTGAGAGGCCCGCGTACCGGAAAAAAAAAAAAAAAAAAAAAAAAAAAATTCTGGGTCTTAGTCACAAGGGGGAGCCATCACGACCCCTAGGCCTGAAGGGGCGACGGTCAGAAAAGGTTACTAGAACCCAGGAGGGAGAGCTGTCTGGAGAAGTCCTCCTGAGAGGGCACCACGGCCTTTAAGAGAGGGACACAGACAGTTCACAGCAGCCTGACTCATTTTTAGACCATATTCTCTTCTTGTCTTCCAGTCTCCCGCAGGGACCTCCCCATAGGCCCACACGGCTGGCAGCCAATACAAGTCCGGCTCCCAAGGCGCAAAGCGGGAGGGGGTGAAGGGTGGCATCGGAGGACAAACAAAGGACACACAGCCCACCTGGAAGTGGAGTACACCTGGAGGTATGAACGCGACAAAGGGGAAGCCCTGCTACTCAGGAGACTTGCATCCCTGGTGGGGGCAATAGAAAACACGAGGGAGGATCACAATGTGGGCACAGAGAAGAGAGGGAGATATAAACCAGACTGAGAGCTGCAGTGACAGGGGAAGCGGGGGCAAGGTTGGGGAGCACGGACATCAAAGGCTTCTGGGAGGAAGCGCGGCCTCAGCTGAGTCTTTAACAGGCTGTAGGTAGAGATGGGTGAGGGAGGTGGAGGCAGATGGAGCAGCGCTTATGAGGCCAAGAAGTGAGAGAATGATTATACGAAGCAAACACTGGACCATATAATGGAAAGGACAGGTGGCTGGAGATGAAACTGGAAAAGAGGACCAGGGCCTTGTTCTGGACAGATATGCTTGGAGCTTGAGCTTTGTTTGAGACACAATAGATACCCACTGTGATATCTTCAGGAGGCAAGAGACACAGCCGAAGGTCACTTAGAAATTACGCTGTGGGCAGTGAAGCAGTATATGTGCTGTCCGAAGTGAGGTAAGATTAGGGCCTGGAGATGACTCGGGCTTCTAACGGTGAAACAGGGCAATGGGTGCAAAAAGGGGGACATACAGGACACTTCTGTCTGAAGGCCTAGGTCTAGCTCCGCCCATTCTGGCTTCTTTCTGAGTCCACAAAATGTACATATCCCCTCCTCAGTCTAAGCTACTCCTCTTCCTGATTTTTGCCAAGCAGGAGTGCGCCTTCCCATCAGCAGAACCTTCTGAACTATTTTCCTTCCTTCCATCGCACCTCTTTCTCCGTGAAGAGGTCCAATGTTCTCCTCTTGGCTCCCAAGGACTCAGTCAACCCCTATCAGTTAACATGTATTTTATTACAGTGAAATGACCCTTAGATGGCTCTATTTCACCCACTGAAAAGTGAGGCTCGTGGAGACTGGGACCTCACCCTCCTCCCCACTTTGGTATCTGCAGTCCCCGGCTCACAGTAGTTCTGAGTGTGTATTTACCAGATTAAGTTGAACTGAACTTCTGACCTACGTCCTTCTTGTCTAAGTGCCCAGTGTTCGCAAGAATGGGGCCGGGAGAGAGAAGGTGCAGCCTCTTTACTGGCCAGATTCACTGACTCTACACTGAGGCTCAAAAAGGTGACAGATGGTATAACCAGATCACCATCACATCTGAATTTCCACCCAGCTAATCTGGATTCTCTAAAATTCCCTTTCCTCCAAAGTTCTTTTTGGTCCTTATAAAGACCCAAGAGCAGCATCAAGAGAAATGGTATTTTGGAGAAATTTGTAAATTATGAGGAGACATATAGCGATAATTTCCTGTATTTCTAGCTATCTGTAATTAATAGTTAATTTCTTACATCCTTAGCTATAGTTAGTTTACATATGAAAACAGGAAACACTTAAAAAATATACCTATGAGGGCTTCCTTGGTGGCGCAGCGGTTGAGAGTCCGCCTGCCGAGGCAGGGGACACGGGTTCGTGCCCCGGTCCGGGAAGATCCCACGTGCCGCGGAGCGGCTGGGCCCGTGAGCCATGGCCGCTGAGCCTGCGCGTCCGGAGCCTGTGCTCCACAACGGGAGAGGCCACAGCAGAGAGAGGCCCGCGTACCGC
>RJWK010032848.1:0-23451 GCA_004363435.1 Platanista minor | reverse complement strand
ACAGGGAGATCAGCTCAGTGCTTTGTGATCACCTGGATGGGTGGGATGGGGAGGGTGGGAGGGAGGGAGACGCAGGAGGGAGGAGATGTGGGAACATATGTGTATGTATAATTGATTCACTTTGTTATGAAGCAGGGACTGACACCATTGTAAAGCAATTATACTCCAATAAAGATGTTAAAAAAAAAAAAAAAAAAAAGAAGGTAGAGCAAAGAATCCCCAATGACATTTTATAGTCGAATGAGGTCTCTGTTCTCAACACAGAGTGTTCGTGTCACTTGCTCTGGATCTGTTCTAGGCAGGAACAGAGAATGTGGTGTAGGCTTGTCTTTGGAATATTATTTTTTCCAAGGCTTTAAGGTATGGGAGTAGCATCAACTGCATACTGCCCATACTACATGTTAACTTTGAACTCACTGAATATGGCATCCTATTTTAAAGAGCTTTTAGAGTAAAATAAACATGAGAATACACAATCCAAAGGTGTTTAAAGTTTCAGGAATTCAGGAACACATTTACTTGATTTCATTTTTGTATTTAGAGATAGATTTTTAGAGCTATAAAGAAAAGTGGAGGATGCTATGGTCTGAAAGTGTGTATCCTCCCAAAATTCGTATGTTGAAATCCTAATGTTCAATATGATGATATTAGGAGGTGGGGCCTTTGGAGGGTAATCAGGTCATAAGAATGGAGCCCTTATGCGTGGGATTAGTGTCTTTATAAAAGAGGCATCAGAGAGATCCCTTTCCCTTCCACCATGTGAGAACACAGCAAGAATGCCCTATCTATGAACCAGAAAGAGAATTTCATTGACTGAAAAGATGCACGACATGAGAGCTGTAAGATTCAGTTTTATTGGGGGACATACTGAAGACTATAGATGGGAGATAACTCTGAGGAACTGCTTCAAAGAGGTAAGGGAAGAGCCAGTATATAGAGAAGTTTCTTTTGGCTGGAAAATAGCTGGGGTCAAGAATACATCTTGGTAAAATGTCATGGCTAGTAATGAAGATCAGATATCTCAGTTAATGATTTTAGTGCTTTTCCATGTATGGGAGGATGCAAGAATCTGGAGTCATCGAAATGCTTCCATATATATGAATCTCAGCTATTTAGGGGCCTGTATATCCAAAAGCACAGAATGTTTCATCCTATTTTTTCCATCCTGAATTTCCTTCAGGATACACTGTTGGTGGGTGACTGCAGTGGCTAATGATATGATCCCTGTAGAACTGAAATGGCAGGTAATATTTTTGTATACAGTGCCCCTGTTTGTGATAAATTTGACCGAAATTTGGGAGGCATTTCATGACTAGTTTGTCCCATGGTGCTAGGAAAGCTCATTCCTAGGTCAGATGAGGATTAATTTGATAGGCCACATAATGGGCTATTTCTGGATTAAGCCCTGTTAATAACTTAAAAGGTATCTAGATCATCTCTCTTACTAGTCTATTGTTATCCAGAAACTTCCCCCTTGTTGATTCTTCCATATCTAGAATTGCACTATTACAATTAATTATATATAGAACTATATATGTTCACCATCATATATACATTTATATATATATTCATCATATATACATTCAGCCATCATTACTTTTGTCAGAGACTTGTATGCACAATGAGTAATGTAAGAAACAATAATCTTAGAAAATAGACAGTGTATAAGTAATATAGCTAGTAGAACTTGTAAGGTCATAAGTAAATATTTAAGCCAAGAACTTCCATCAGGTGTGCCCGGTATATCCCCAGTCATCTGACACAGTCTGTCTCATACCAATCCCTTTCTTTGAAGGCAATGATATACAATGGAGAAAAGATAATCTCTGTAACATGTCGTGTTGGGAAAGGTGGACAACTACATGTAAATCAATGAAGTTAGAACACTCTGTCACACCATATAAAAAAAAATAAACTCAAAACAGTTTAAAGAACTAAATATAAGACTTGACACCATAAAACTCCTAGAGAACATAGGCAAAACATTCTCAGACATAAATCATAGCAATACTTTCTTAGATCAGTCTCCCAAGGAAAGAGAAAAAAAAAGCAAAAAACAAATGAGACCTAATTAAAATTAAAAGATTTTGTACAGCAAAGGAAACCATAAACAAAATGAAAAGGCAACCTACAGAAAGGGAGAAAATATCTGCAAACAATGTAACCAACAAGGGATTAATATACAAAAATATGCAAACAGCTCACACTACTCAATATCAAAAAAACACACAAATCAAAAAATGAACATAAGACCTAAATAGACATTTCTCCAGAGAAGACATACACATGGTCAACAAGCATGTGAAAAGGTGCTCAACATCACTAATTATTAGAGAAATGCAAATCAAAACCACAATGAGGTATCACCTCACACTTAACAGAATGGATATCATCAAAAAAGTCTACAAATAATAAATGCTGGAAAAGGTGTGGAGAAAAGGGAACCCTCCTACCCTGTTGGTGGGAATGTAAATTGGTGCAACCACTATGGAAAGCAGTATGGAGATTCCTTAAAAAACCAAAAATAGAGCTACCATAAGATTCAGCAATCCCACTCCTGGGCATATATCCAAAAAAGATGAAAACTCTAATTCGAAAAGATACATGCACTCCAATATTCATAGCAGCATAATTCACAATGGCCAAGACACAGAAATAACCCAAGTGCCCATTAACAGACAATTGGCTTAAGATGATCATACAATAGAATATTTCTCTGCCATAAAAAAGAATGAAATATTGCCATTTGCAGCAGCCTGCATGGACCTAGAGAATACACTCTAAGTGCAGTACGTCAGACAAAGACAAGAGTTATATGATATCACTTATATGTAGAATCTAATAAAATAATACAAATGCATCTATGTACAAAACAGAAACAGACTCACAAACATAGAAAACAAATTTATGGTTACCAAAGAGGAAAGGGGGGATAAATTAGGAGTATGACATTAACAGATACAAATTGTTATACATGAAATAGATAAGCCACAAGGATGTACTATGTAGCACAAGGAACTATATTCAATGTCTTGTAATAACCTATAATGGAAAATAATGTGAAAAATATGTCTATCTATATATAAAAATTACTTTGCTCTACACCTGAAACTAACACAATATTGTAAATCAACTATAGTGGCATTGTTCATAAGGCACTCAGCCTAATTTTCTAGTGTTAATGGACTGATTATCTTCAGTATGATTTAATTGTTCCCAACATGACGGGGAGATGCTTAAATAACCATAGCATGGTTTTAGTCATATAAATCTATCTCATAACTGAGAGACAGTCCTTCCATAATCAGGAAGTTATATTCTTGAGCTTGAGTAATCTTTAAAGAAAATTCATATATATGACCATGGTCAAAGAAAGTATGATTGTTTAGTCAGGTGATGGGGGGATCCCATTGAGTAATATCAAAAGGTGCCTGAACAGAACTGTAACATCTTTCTTCTAGAACAAACTTCCTAAGCGCCATTCAGTTACAGCCTTTGAGAGTAGAAATCCACCAAGGTAACACCGAAGTGCTGGATGTAGGTAATTGAACATAAACCCAACAATTGGATTAATTTATAAAATTGGCATAAAATTGTGCCCATGATAGAAAAATATTTGATTCATGTGCAATCGTCCAAAATATCAAAAAATACTATAAATAATTATACACATCATGTCTGGAATCTTGGGGTAGCTGTCTGCTTCTGATGATGTCTTCCACTCATCCTAGGGTGGGTATAATTTCTCCTCTGTTTGACCACTGTTTTAATGTTATTTTGAGGTCATCAGTCCTCATTAGAGACCAGTACAGTGCAGGGGCCCTTTTAAGAGGGAAATATGAAGGCAAAGCTCAATTCCCTTCAAGTTTGCTGTTCATGACCTAGTCAAGAGTACCTGATAATGGTTCTTCAATCTGGGTTAGAGAGAGCACTTTAAATGATGTCTTTGGTCACCTCCCTTGAATCTCACTCAGTGATCCCTGACGTTTTGGTCTGGCTCACTTTTTGTTTTCAGCCAGATGCACAACAGATACTACAAAACCTTGTAAGAGCCTGGAAATTATGGAGTTGATGACAGGGGAAACCACTTCTCTCTGAAGATGAAATCTTTTTGCTTTTTCAAGACACTTCACAGGGGAAAATAGACAAGATGGTGGAGGAGATAGAGAAGATGGCAGAAGAGTAAGACGCAGAGATAACCTTCCTCCCCACAGATACACCAGAAATACATCTACACGTGGAACAACTCCTACAAAACACCTACTGAATGCTGGCAGAAGACCTCAAACCTCCCAAAAGACAGGAGTCAGTGCTGTGCCTCTGAGGTGGGAGAGACAACTTCAGGACACTTGTTCACAAGAAACCTCCCAACTGCACATAATATCAAACAGCGAAAATCTCTCAGAGATCTCCATCTAAACACCAGCACCCAGTTTCACTCAACGACCAGAAAGCTACAGTGCTAGACACCCTATGCCAAGCAACTAGCAACACAGGAAGACAACCCACCCATTAGCAGGGAGGCTGCCTAAAATCATAATAAGTCCACTGACACCCCAAAACACACCACCAGACGTGGACCTGCCAACCAGAAAGACAAGATCCAGCCTCATCCACCAGAACACAAGCACTAGTCCCCTCCACCAAGAAGCCTACACAACCTACTGAAGCAACTTTAGCCACTGGGGACAGACACCAAAAACAATGGGAACTACAAATCTGCAGCGTGCAAAAAGAAGACCCCAAACACAGTAAAATAAGGAAAATGAGAAGACAGAAAATCACAAAGCAGATGAAGGAGCAAGACAAAAACCCACCAGACCTAACAAATGAAGAGGAAATAAGCGGTCTACATGAAAAAGAATTAAGAATAATGATAGTAAAGACGATCCAAAGTCTTGGAAATAGAATTAACAAGGACCTAGAAGAACTAAAGATGAAACAAGCAATGATGAACAACACAATAAATGAAACTAAAAATATCTACATGGGATCAATAGCAGAATAACTGAGGCAGAAGAACAGATAAGTGACTTGGAAGATAAAATAGTGGAAATAACTACTGCAGAGCAGAATAAAGAAAAAAGAATGAAAAGAACTGAGGACAGTCTCAGAGACCTCTGGGACAACTTTAAACGCACCCACATTTGAATTATAGGGGTTCCAGAAGAAGAAGAGAAAAACAGAGGGACTGAGAAGATATTTGAAGAGATTATAGTTGAAAATTTCCCGAATATGGGAAAGGAAATAATTAATCAAGTCCAGGAAGCACAAAGAGTCCCATACAGGATGAATCCAAGGAGAAACACAACAAGACACATATTAGTCAAACTATCAAAAGTTAAATACAAAGAAAACATATTAAAAGCAGCAGGAGAAAAACAACAAATAACACACAAGGAATCCCCATAAGGTTAACAGCAGATCTTTCAGCAGAAACTCTTCAAGCCAGAAGGGACTGGCAAGACATATTTAAAGTGATGAAGGAGAAAAACCTGCAAAGAAGATTACTCTACCCAGAAAGAAAGCTGGGGTAGCAATTCTCATTTCAGACAAAATAGACTTTAAAATCAAGACTATTAGAAGAGACAAAGAAGGACACTACATAATGATCAAGGGATCGATCCAAGAAGAAGATATAGCAATTGTAAATATGTATGCACCCAACAAAGGAGCACCTCAATACATAAAGCAAATACTAACAGCCATAAAAGGGGAAATCGACAGTAACACATTCATAGTAGGGGACTTTAACACCCCACTTTCACCAATGGACAGATGATCCAGAATGAAAATAAATAAGGAAACACAAGCTTTAAATGATACATTAAACAAGATGGACATAAATGATATTTTTAGGACATTCTAACCAAAAACAACAGAATACACATTTTTCTCAAGTTCTCATGGAACATTCTCCAAGATAGATAATATCTTGGGTCACAAATTAAGCCTTGATAAACTTAAGAAAATTGAAAATGTATCAAGTAACTTTTCTGACAACAACTCTGTGAGGATAGATACCAATTACAGGAAAAGATCTGTAAAAAATACAAACACATGGAGGCTAAATAATACACTACTTAATAACGAAGTGATCAATGAAGAAATCAACGAGGAAATCAAAAAATACCTAGAAACACGAGGCTTCCCTGGTGGCGCAGTGGTTGAGATTCCGCAGGCCTATAAGGGAGGCGGGTTCTTGCCCTGGTCTGGGATGATACCACATGCTGCACAGCATCTGGGCTCATGAGCTATGGACACTGAGCCTGTGCACCTGGAGCCTGTGCTCCACAACGGAAGAGAGAACAGCAGTGAGAGGCCCACGTACCGCAAAATAAATAAATAAGTACCTAGAAACAAATGACAAAGCAGACACGATGACCCAAAACCTATGGGATGCAGCAAAAGCAATTCTAAGAGGGGAGTTTATAGGAATACAATCCTACCTTTAGAAACAAGAAACATCTCGAATAAACAACCTAACCTTGCACCTAAAGCAATTAGAGAAAGAAGAACAAAAAAACCCCAGTTAGCAGAAGTAAAGAAATCATAAAGATCATATCAGAAAAAGATGAAAAACAAATGAAGGAAACGATAACAAAGATCAATAAAACTGAAAGCTGGTTCTTTGAGAAGGTACACAAAATTGATAAACCATAAGCCAGACTCATCAAGAAAAAAAGGGGAAGACTCAAATCAATGGAATTAGGAATGAAAAAGGAGAGGTAACAACTCACACTGCAGAAATACAAAAGATCATGAGAGATTAGTAAAAGCAACTATGTGCCAATAAAATGGACAACCTGGCAGAAATGGACAAATTCTTAGAAATGCACAACGTGCCAAGACTGCAGCAGTAAAAAATAGAAAATATGAACAAACCAATCACAAGCACTGAAATTGAAACTGTGATTAAAAATCTTCCAACAAACAAAAGGCCAGGACCAGATGGGTTCACAGGCGAATTCTATCAAAAATGTAGAGAAGAGTTAACACCTATCCTTCTCAAACTCTTCCAAGATATAGCAGAGAGAGGAACACTTCAAAATTTATTCTATGAGGCCATCACCTTCATACCAAAACCAGACAAGGATGTGACAAAGAAATGAAACTACAGGCCAATATAACTGATGAACATAGATGCAAAAATCCTCAAAAAAATACTAGCAAACAGGATCCAACAGCACATTAAAAAGATCATACACCATGATCATTTAGGGATTATTGCAGGAATACAAGGATTCTTCAGTATACGCAGATCAATCAACGTGATACACCATATTAACAAACTGAAGGAGAAAAACCATATGATCATCTCAATAGATGCAGAGAAAATTTTTGATAAAATTCAACACACATTTATTTATTTATTTATTTATTTAGCAATACACGGGCCTCTCACTGTTGTGGCCTCTCCTGTTGCAGAGCACAGGCTCCGGACACGCAGGCTCAGCAGCCATGGCTCACGGGCCCAGCCACTCCACGGCATGTGGGATGCGCCCGGACCTGGGCACGAACCCGTGTCCACTGCATCAGCAGGCAGACTCTCAACCACTGCGTCACCAGGGAAGCCCTCAACATCCATTTATGATAAAAACCATGCAGAAAGTAGACATAGAGGGAAATTTGCTCAACATAATAAAGGCCAAATATGAAAAACCCACAGCCAACCTTGTCCTCAATGGTGAAAAAATGAAAGCATTTCCACTAAGATCAGGAAAAAGACAAGGTTGCCCACTCTCACCACTCTTATTCAACAGAGTTTTGGAAGTTTTAGCCACAGCAATCAGAGAAGAAAAGGAAATAAAAGGAATCCAAATCGGAAAAGAAGAAGTAAAGCTGTCACTGTTTGCAGATGACATGATACAATACAGAGAGAATCCTAAAGATGCTATGAGAAAACTACTAGAGCTAATCAATGAATTTGGTAAAGTAGCAGGATAAAAAATTATTGCACAGAAATCTCTTGCATTCCTATACACTAATGATGAAAAATCTGAAAGTGAAATCAAGAAAACACTCCCATTTACCATTGAAACAAAAAGAATTAAATATCTATGAATAACCGGACCTAACAAGACAAAAGACGTGTATGTAGAAAATTATAAGATGCTGATGAAAGAAATTAAAGATGATACTTACAGACAGAGAGATATACCCTGTTCTTGGATTGGAAGAGTTAACATTGTGAACATGACTCTACTACCCAGAGCAATCCACAGATTCAATGAAATCCCTATCAAACTACCACTGTCAATTTTCATAGAACTAGAATAAAAAATTTCACAATTTGTATGGGAACACAAAAGACCCCAAATAGCCAAAGCAATCTTGAGAATGTAAAACGGAGCTGTAGGAATCAGGCTCCCTGTCTGCAGACTGTACAACAAAGCTACAGTAATAAAGACAGTATGGTACTGGCACAAAAACAGAAATATAGATCAATGGAACAGGATAGAAAGCCCAGAGATAAACCCACACACATATGGTCGCCTTATCTTTGATAAAGGAGGCAGGAATGTACAGTAGAGAAAGGACAGCCTCTTCAATAAGTGGTTCTGGGAAAACTGGACAAGAACATGTAAAAGTATGAGACTAGAACACTCCCTAACACGATACACAAAAATAAGCTCAAAATGGAATAAAGACCTAACTGTAAGGCAAGAGACTATCAATCTCTTAGAGGAAAACATATGCAGAACACTCTATGACATAAATCACAGGAAGATTCTTTTTGACCCATCTCCTAGAGAAATGGAAATAAACCCAAAAATAAACAAATGGGACCCAATGAAACTTCAAAGCTTTTGCACAGCAAAGGAAACCATAAACAAGACCAAAAGACAACCCTCAGAATAGGAGAAAATATTTGCAAATGAAGCAACTGAAAAAGGATTAATCTCCAAAATTTACAAGCAACACAAGCAGCTCAATATCAAAAAAACAAACAACCTAATCAAAGAATGGCCAGAAGACCTAAATAGACATTTCTCCAAAGAAGATATACAGACTGCCAACAAACACATGAAAGAATGCTCAACATCATTAATCATTAGAGAAATGCAAATCAAAACTACAGTGAGATATCATCTCACACCAGTCAGAATGGCCATCATCAAAACATCTAGAATCAATAAATGCTGGAGATGGTGTGGAGAAAAGGAAACACTCTTGCACTGCTGGTGGGAATGTGGATGGGTACAGCCACTATGGAGAACAGTACGGTGGTTCCTTAAAAACTACAAATAGAACTACCATATGACCCAGCATCCCACTACTGGGCATCCACCCTGAGAAAACCATAATTCAATAAGGGTCATATATCAAAATGTTCATTGCAACTCTATTTACAATAGCCAGGAGATGGAAACAACCTAAGTGTTGATCATCGGATGAATGGATAAAGAAGATGTGGCACATATATACAATGGAATATTACTCAGCCATAAAAAGAAACCAAATGGAGTTATGTGTAGTGAGGTGGATGGACCTAGAGTCTGTCATACAGAGTGAAGTAAGTCAGAAAGAGAAAGAAAAATACTGTATGCTAACACATATATATGGAATCTAAGAAAAAATGAAATGTCATGAAGAAACTAGGGGCAAGATGGGAATAAAGACGCAGACCTACTAGAGAATGGACTTGAGGATATGGGGAGGAGAAGGGGTAAGCTGTGATAAAGTGAGAGAGTGGCATGAACATATATACAATACCAAAAGTAAAATAGCTAGCTAGTGGGAAGCAGCTGCATAGCACAGGGAGATCAGCTCAGTGCTTTCTGACCACCTGGAAGAGTGGGATAGGGAGGGTGGGAGGGAGGGAGACACAAGAGGGAGGAGTTATGGGAACATATGTATATGTATAAGTGATTCACTTTGTTATAAAGCAGAAACTAACACGCCATTGTAAAGCAATTATACTCCAATAAAGATGAAAAAAAAAAGATGTCTTTTCCAGTATGCATAAAGTCCTGGTTGCAGGACATGGAGCACCTGATCTTCATCCCAAAAAAGCTTACTGTGATAAGCTTCAGAAACTTAGAATGTTGTTTTAATAATTGAAATAAATTTTCCAAAAATATTACATGGCAGCATAACAGACGTGTGTCTTAGGAAGTAAATAAAAAATGTCAAAGAAATTAATAACACTAGAACTTACTATCTACTGAAACATAAGTACTTTTTCTCTTTAACGTAACTCTCATTTCTACCAAATGTAGCCAAATGAAGGCTATTCTGTTTTCAAAATTTCTGGTTTCAATAACCTTGGTCGGATAATTTTTATAAATGTAATTGATCATATAGGCTCTTTTGAATTGGCTGTGCTGGAAATTCTCATAAGTAATCTCAGAATGAATTTTTTTTCATCCTTATTGGATTATAATTGCTTTACAATGGTGTGTTATATTCTGCATTATAACAAAGTGAATCAGTTATACATGTACATATGTTCCCATATCTCCTCCCTCTTGTGTCTCCCTCCCTCCCACCCTCCATATCCCAACCCTCCAGGTGGTCACAAAGCACCGAGTTGATCTCCCTGTGCTATGCGGCTGTTTCTCACTAGCTAACTATTTTACGTTTGGTAGGGTATATATGTCTATGACACTCTCTCACTTTCTCACAGCTTACCTTTCCCCATCCCCATATCCTCAAGTCCATTCTCTACTAGGTCTGTGTCTTTATTCCCGTCTTGCCCATAGGTTCTTCATGAACTATTTTTTTTCTTCGATTCCATATATATGTGTTAACATAGGGTATTTGTCTTTCTAATTCTGACTTACTTCACACTGTATGACACACTCTAGGTCCATCCCCCTCACTACAAATAAATCCATTTCGTTTCTTTTTATGGCTGAGTAATATTCCACTGTATGTATGTGCCACATCGTCTTTATCCATTCATCCGATGATTGACACTTAGGTTGTTTCCATCTCCTGGCTATTGTAAATAGAGCTGCAATGAACATTTTGGTACATGACTCTTCTTGAATTAAGGTTTTCTCACAGTATATGTCCAGTAGTGGGATTGCTGGGTCATTTGGTATTTCTATTTGTAGTTTTTTAAAGAAACTCCATACTGTTATCCATAGTGGCAGTACCCATTCACATTCCCACCAGCAGTGCAAGAGTGTTCCCTTTTCTCCACACCATCTCCAGCATTTATCGTTTCTAGATTTTTTTCATGATGGCCATTCTGACTAGTGTGAGATGATATCTCATTGTAGTTTTGATTTGCATTTCTCTAATGATTAATGATGTTGATCATTCTTTCATGTGTTTGTTGGCAGTCTGTATGTCTTCTCTGGAGAAATGTCTATTTAGGTTTTATTCCCATTTTTGGATTGGGTTGTGTTTTTTTTGTTATAGAGCTGAATGAGCTGCTCGTAAATTTTGGAGATTAATCCTTTTTCAGTTGCTTCATTTGCAAATATTTTCTCCCATTCTGTGGGTTGTCTTTTGGTCTTGTTTATGGTTTCCTTTCCTGTGCAAAAGCTTTTAAGTTTCATTAGGTCCCATTTGTTTATTTTTGTTTTTATTTCCATTTGTCTAGGAGGTGGGTCAAAAAGAATCTTGCTGTGATTTATGTCATAGAGTGTTCTGCCTATGTTTTTCTCTGAGATTTTGAGAGTTTCTGGCCTTACATTTAGTGCTTTAATCCATTTTGAGCTTATTTTTGTGTATGGTGTTAGGGAGTGTTCTAGTCTCATACTTTTACATGTGCCTGTTCAGTTTTCCCAGCACCACTTATTGAAGAGCCTGTCCTTCCTCCACTGTACATTCCTGCCTCCTTTATTAAATATAAAGTGACCATATGTGTGTGGGTTTATCTCTGGGCTTTCTATCCTGTTCCATTGATCTATATTTCTGTTTTTGTGCCAGTACCATACTGTCTTTATTACTGTAGCTTTGTAGTGCAGTCTGAAGTCAGGGAGCCTGATTATTCCAACTCCGTTTTTCATTCTCAAGATTGCTTTGGATATTCGAGGTCTTTTGTGTTTCCATACAGATTGCTAAATTTTTTGTTCTAGTTCTGTGAAATATGCCAGGGGTAGTTTGATAGGGATTGCACTGAATCTGTAGATTGCTTTGGGTAGTAGAGTCATTTTCACAATGTTGATTCTTCCATTCCAAGAACATGGTATATCTCTCCATCTATTAGTATCACCTTTAATTTCTTTCATCAGTGTCTTATAATTTTCTGTATACAGGTCTTTTGTCTCCTTAGGTAGGTTTATTCCTAGATATTTTATTATAATTTTTGCAGTGGTAAATGGGAGCATTTTCTTTTTTTTGGGGGGGAGCATTTTCTTGATTTCACTTTCAGATTTTTCATCATTAGTGTGTAGGAATGCCCATTTTTCTGTGCATTAATTTTGTATCCTGCTACTTTACCAAATTCATTGATTAGTTCTAGTAGTTTTCTGGTAGCATCTTTAGGATTCTCTATGTATAGTATCATGTCATCTGCAAACAGGGACAGCTTTACTTCTTCTTTTCCGATCTGGATTCCTTTTATTTCCTTTTCTTCTCTGACTGCTGTGGCTAAAACTTCCAAAACTATGTGGAATAAGAGTGATGTAAGTGGGCAACCTTGTCTTATTGCTGATCTTAGTGGAAATGCTTTCAGTTTTTCACCATTGAGGATGATGTTGGCTGTGGGTTTATGATATATGGCCTTTATTACGTTGAGGAAAGGTCTCTCTATGCCTATTTTCTGCTGGGTTTTTATCATAAATGGGTGTTGAATTTTTTCGAAAGTTTTCTCTGCATCTATTGAGATGATCATATGGGTTTTCTCCTTCAATTTGTTAATATGGTGTAACACGTTGATTGATTTGCGTATATTGAAGAATCCTTGCATTCCTGAAATAAACCCCACTTGATCATGGTGTATGATCCTTTTAATGTACTGTTGGATTCTGTTTGCTAGTACTTTGTTGAGGATTTTTGCATCTATGTTCATCAGTGATATTGGCCAGTAGTTTTCTTTTTTTGTGACATCCTTGTCTGGTTTTAGTATCAGGGTGATGGTGGCCTCGTAGAATGAATTTGGGAGTGTTCCTCCCTCTGCTATATTTTGGAAGAGTTTGAGAAGGATAGGTGTTAACTGTTCTCTAAATGTTTGATAGAATTCGCCTGTGAAGCCATCTGGTTCTGGGCTTTTGTTTGTTGGAAGATTTTTAATCACAGTTTCAATTTCAGTGCTTGTGATTGATATGTTCATATTTTCAATTTCTTCCTGCTTCAGTCTTGGCAGGTTGTGCATTTCTAAGAAGGTGTCCATTTCTTCCAGGTTGTCCATTGTATTGGCATAGAGTTGCTTGTAGCAATTTCTCATGATCTTTTGTATTTCTGCAGTGTCAGTTGTTACCTCACCTTTTTCATTTCTAATTCTATTGACTTGAGTCTTCTCCCTTTTTTTTTTTTTGATGAGTCTGGCTAATGGTTTATCAATTTCGTTTATCTTCTCAAAGAACCAGCTTTTAATTTTGTTGATCTGTGCTCTCATTTCCTTCATTTCTTTTTCATTTATTTCTGATCTGATCTTTATGATTTCTTTCATTCTGCTAAGTTTGGGTTTTTTTGTTCTTCTTTCTCTAATTGCTTTAGTTGCAAGTTTAGGTTGTTCATTCGAGATGTTTCCTGTTTCTTAAGGTAGGATTTTATTGCAATAAACTTCCCTCTTGGAACTGCTTTTGCTGCATTCCATAGGTTTTGAGTCATTGAGTCTGCATTGTCATTTGTTTCTCGGTATTTTTTGATTTCCTCTTTGATTTCTTCAGTGATCACTTCATTATTAAGTAGTGTATTGTTTAGCCGCCATGTGTTTGTATTTTTTACAAATCTTTTCCTGTAATTGGTATCTAGTCTCATAACGTTGTGGTTTGAAAAGATACTTGATACAATTTCAATTTTCTTAAATTTACCAAGGCTTGATTTGTGACCCAAGATATGATCTATCCTGTAGAATATTCCATGAGCACTTGAGAAAAATGTGTATTCTGTTGTTTGTGGATAGAATGTCCTATAAATATCAATTAATTTCATCTTGTTTAATGTATCATTTAAAGCTTGTGTTTCCTTCTTTATTTTCATTCTGGATGATCTGTCCATTGGTGAAATTGGGATGTTTAAGTCCCCTACTGTGAATATGTTACTGTCAATTTCCCCTTTTATGGCTGTAAGTATTTGCCTTAATTATTTAGGTGCTCCTGTGTTGGGTGCATAAATATTTAGAATTGTAATGTCTTCTTTTTAGATGCATCCCTTGATCATTATGTAGTGTCCTTCTTTGGGTCTTCTAATAGTCTTTATTTTAAAGTCTATTTTATCTGATATGAGAATTGCTACTCCAGCTTTTTTTTTGGTTTTCATTTGCATGGAATATCTTTTTCCATCCCTTTAATTTCAGTCTGTATGTGTCTCTATTTCTGAAGTGGGTCTCTTGTAGACAGCATATATATGGGTCTGGTTTTTGTATCCATTCAGCCGGTCTGTGTCCTTTGGTGGGTGCATTTAATCCATTTACATTTAAAGTGATTTTCGATGTGTATGTTCCTATTCCCATTTTCTTAATTATTTTGTATTTGATATTGTAGTTATTTCCCTTCTCTTGTGTTTCCTGCCTAGAGACGTTCCTTTAGCATTTGTTGTAAAGCTGGTTTGGTGGTGCTGAACTCTCTCAGCTTTTCCTGGTCTGTAACGTTTTTAATTTCTCCATCAAATCTGAATGAGATCCTTGCTGGGTAGAGTAATCTTGGTTGCAGGTTTTTCTCCTTCATCACTTTAAATATGTCCTACCAGTCTCTTCTGGTCTGAAGATTTTCTGCTGAAAGACCAGCTGTTAACTTTATGGGGATTCCCTTGTGTGTTATTTCTTGTTTTTCCCTTGCTGCTTTGAATATGTTTTCTTTGTATTTAATTTTTGATAGTTTAATTAGCATGTGCCTTGGCGTGTTTCTCCTTGGATTTATCCTGTATGGGACTCACTGTGCTTCCTGGTCTTGATTAACTATTTCCTTTCCCATATTAGGGAAGTGTTCAGCTATAATCTCTTCAAATATTTTCTCAGTCCCTTTCTTTTTCTCTTCTTCTTTTGGAACCCTTATAATTCGAATGTTGGTACGTTTAATGTTGTCTCAGTCATCTCTGAGACTGTCCTCAGCTGTTTTCATTCTTTTTTCCTTGTTCTGCTCTGCAGTAGTTATTTCCACTATTTTATCTTCCAGGTCACTTATTCATTCTTCTGCCTCAGTTATTCTGCTATTGATCCCATCTAGAGTATTTTTAATTTCATTTATTGTGTTGTTCATTGTTGCTTGTTTCATCTTTAGTTCTTCTAGGTCCTTGTTAATTCTCTTTCCAAGGTTTTGGATTGTCTTTCCTATCATTATTCTGAATTCTTTTTCAGATAGACTTCTTATTTCCTCTTCATTTGTTAGGTCTGGTGGGTTTTTATCTTGCTCCTTCATCTGGTATGTGTTTTTCTGTCTTCTCATTTTGCTTATCTTACTGTGTTTGTGGTCTCCTTTTTGCAGGCTGCAGGTTCGTAATTCCCATTGTTTCTGGTTTCTATCCCCAGTGGCTAAAGTTGGTTCAGTGGGTTGTCTAGGCTTCCTGGTGGAGGGAACTAGTTCCTGTGTGCTGGTGGATGAGGCTTGATCTTGTATTTTTGTTGGGCAGGTCCATGTCTGGTGGTGTGTTTTGGGGTCTGTGGACTTATTATGATTTTAGGCACCCTCTCTGCTAATGGGTGGGTTTTCGTTCCTGTCTTGCTTGTTGTTTGGCATAGGGTGTCTAGCACTGTAGTTTGATGCTCGTTGAGTGAAGCTGGGAGCTGGTGTTGAGATGGGTGATTTTCGCCATTTGATATTATGTGTATCTGGAAGGTCTCTTGTGGACCAGTGTCCTGAAGTTGTCTCTCCCACCTCAGAGGCACTGCTCTGATTCCTGGCTGCAGCATCAAGAGCTTTTCATCCACATGGCTCAGAATAAAAGGGCGAAAAAGCAGAAAGAAAGAAAGAAAGAAAGAAAGAAAGAAAGAAAGAAAGAAAGAAAGGAAGAATGGAGGGAAGGAGGGAAGGAAGGAAGGGAGAGACGGAGGGAGAGAGGGAGGAAGGAAGAGGAAGGAAGGAAGAAGGAATGGAAAGAAGAAAGAGGATAAAATAAAATAAAGTTATTAAAAGAAAAAATAATTATTAATATTAAAAAAAATTTAAGTTAAAAAAAAAACGGATAGATAGAACCCTAGGACAAATGGTGAAAGCAAAACTATACAGACAAAATCTCACACAGAAGGATACATGTACACACTTACAAAAAGAGGAAAAGGGGAAATAAATAATAAATCTTGCTGTCACATCCACCTCCTCAACTTGGGATGATTCGTTGTCTGTTCATGTATTCCACAGATACAGGGTACATCAAGTTGATTGTGGGGATTTAATCCGCTGCTCCTGAGGCTGCTGGGAGAGATTTCTCTTTCTCTTCTTTGTTCACACAGCTCCCAGGTTCAGCTTTGGATTTGGCCCTTGCTCTGCGTGTAGGTCCCTGGCAGGCATCGTTTCTTTGCTCAGACAGGTCGGGGTTAAAGGAGCAGCTGACTCAGGGGCTCTGGCTCACTCAGGCCGGGGTGAGGGAGGGGCATGGAATGAGGGGCGAGCCTGCGGCAGCAGAGGCCTACGGAACTTGCACCAGCCAGGAGACGCACTGTGCATCCTCCTGGCGAAGTTGTCCCTGGGTCTGGGACCCTGGTGGTGGCGGGCTGCACAGGCTCCCCAGAAGGGAGGTGTGGATAGTGACCTGTGCTTGCACACAGGCTTCTTGGTGGCGGCAGCAGCAGCCTTAGCATCTCAGGCCCGTCTCTGGGGTCCACGCCATCTCTGGAGCTCCTTTAAGCAGCGCTCTTAATCCCCTCTCCTCGCGCACCAGGGAACAAAGAGGGAAGAAAAAGTCTCTTGCAGCTTTGGCAGGTCCAGACTTTTCCCCAGACTCCCTTCTGGCTAGCTGTGGTGCACTAACCCCCTGCAGGCTGTGTTCACGCCGCCAACCACAGTCCTCTCCCTGTGCTCTGACCAAAGCCCGAGCCTCAGCTCCCAGCCCCAGAAGTGGATCACACAAGCCTCTCGGGCTGGTGAGTGTCAGTCGGCACTGATCCTCTGTGCGGGAATCTTTCCGCTTTGCCCTCCACACCCTTGTTGCTGTGCTCTCCTCCACAGCTCTGAAGCCTCCCCCCTCCGCCACCTGCAGTCTCCACCTACAAAGGGGCTTCTAGTGTATGGAAACCTTTCCTCCTTCACAGCTCCCTCCCACTTGTGCTGGTCCCATCCCTATTCTTTTGTCTCTGTTTATTCTTTTTTTTTTTTTTGCCCTACCCAGGTACGTGGGGAGTTTCTTGCCTTTTGGGAGGTCTGAGGTCTTCTACCAGCGTTCAGTAGGTGTTCTGTAGGAGTTGTTCCACGTGTAGATGTATTTCTGGTGTATCTGTCGGGAGGAAGGAGATCTCCACGTCTTACTCTTCCACCGTCTTCTCTATCTCCTCCAGACCGAACTTTCAAAATGCCTCACAAGGCCGGGAAAGCCACACCAAGGACTTGCCATCAGATTTTTCATTAGAATTCTTTAACTACTTACCCAGTTCAGTGGTATGATCTGAAAGTTATCAGAAACCTGTTCTTGTCAAACAGTCCTTTCTTGAATGTTTTTGAAGATTAAGAATTTTTGTAAAAGCATCAGAGGTAAAACAATAACTGTCTATAAATGACAAAGTACTTAAAAACACACCATTAAAGATCTGATTACAATGCAAGTGCCAAAGAAATTTGGTAATTTTTGTGACACACAATACTAAAATAATAACTAGAATTATGACTGATGACATTATATCAGGACACATTTATATTTTAGAAATTTCATATAATTTCTAGAACATTAATATTGATGACATTTATCCATAAAATATAACCTAAGAAGTTTTATCATCATTCATTTAACTTTTCCCATGTAATTTGACACAACAAGTAAGCCTAATTAGTTTAGTATCTCTCTTTGAGATGTTTCCAGGGCCCTCTGTAGCATCCCAAAATTAGCAAGAGGTCAAAAAAACTACACTTAGAATTTGATTTTGAAAGATAATCAAAGATATCAAAGTTTAGAAACCCTTGGTCAAATAGGATCATATTCCACTGTGAACCAATAGTTAGTTATCCACCCAAGTAAAGTGACAAAAGATTTTAAAGGCAAATACAGAATGTTACAACACATAACTTAAAAGGTAAAGAAACTTTAAAATCTGTTGTGAAGAGCATATTAATATTCCATTAAAACTTTGTTCTTGGACTTCTCTGGTGGTGCAGTAGTTAAGAATCCGCCTGCCAGTGCAGAGGACATGGGTTTGAGCCCTGGTTCAGGAAGATTCCACGTGCTGTGGAGCAACTAAGCCCATGCATCACAACTACTGAGCCTGTGCTCTAGAGCCCACGAGCCCCAACTAGTGAAGCCCTCACGCCTAGAGCCTGTGCCCTGCAACCAAAGAAGTCACTGCAATGAGAAGACTGTGCACCACAACAAAGAGTAACCCTCACTTGCAGCAACTAGAGAAAGCCTGCAGGCAGCAATGAAGACCCAATGCAGCCAAAAAGAAATTAATTTTTAAAAATTAAAAAAAATAAACTTTGTTCTATTTTTGGGGGGCAGGTATAGTTGTTTTACAATGTTGTGTTCGTTTCTACTGTACAGAGAAGTGGAGTTCCCTGTGCTATAAAAAAATAGCTAATGAAAACTTTGTTCTCTTAACAGAGAAAACCAAATTCATATTTTGCACCATCTTACCTTTTACACTAAAATTCATTTACTCAGTTAAAATTGTTCTAATCTTAGCCAGTCCTGATCATGTACAGAACTTTTTTCTCAGTGTTTCTTATCCACAAACCTTCTATAACTCACATTTTTTTACCTTTAGATTTTGTCCTATGTTTCCCCTTTTCCTCTCTCCCTCTTTTTAACCTTTCTTTAGGACAAAATTACTTTCACTTCCCTTACCTGTGTTTCCATTCTTTTTACCTTCTTTTTCTTTACATATAAATATAGTTTCCTTATTAATATTTGCGGTTTTAATTACAATTCTCAACTCTTAAAAGCCTTAATTTCTAGCAAAAACTAAGAAATAAACAATTATGAACTGTTTTTTATATTAGCATTCTGTAGATTGGCAAACTTCTAAATACTATATATAGTTTTTTAAAAAACATGCTTTCTTTTAGAAAATGTCTTAGTGTAGCGCCAAACATATTTATTAAATATCTTTAGATATTTAGTCCTAAATATCTTTAGTTTCTCTATAAAAGGAAACCTGTGTTTAGTAATTAATGCTTCAGAATCTCATTTATATGAGAATTACCTAGTTATTCCATAAACTTTCATCATTTAACTTAATTTAGCAAAACTCTAAAGTTTCAAGTTATCAGAAAGATTTGGTGTAAGTATTTTTAAGTAGACTTACCATAAAGCATAATTATTCTTAAAGAGTTCACCTAACATCTCTTAATACATTTTTAACTTACTTATAACCATTTCATCATATCAGGTTGTTTATCTTGCTGACGAATTTTGCAACAGATATAAGATCTTATTTGACTTCTAGTAAAGCTAGGTAAAATAAAAGTATTATACTTAATGTTGATGACTCTAAAGACTTGTCTGTATTAAACAAAGAAATTTAAACGAATTTAATACCAAGTATTAATTTAATACTGTGCATTTCCTAGATAACATGAACTTTAAATTCATCTAATTTTTTTAACATCTTTACTGGAGTATAATTGCTTTACAATGTTGTGTTAATTTCTGCTGTATAACGAAGTGAATCAGCTATACGTATACATATATCGCCATATCTTCTCCCTCTTGCTTCTCCCTCCAACCCTCCCTCTCCCACCCCTCTAGGTGGTCACAAAGCACTGGGCTGATCTCCCTTTGCTATGCAGCTGCTTCCAACTAGCTATCTATTTTACATTTGGTAGTGTATATATGTGTATGCCACTCTCTTTGTCCCAGCTTACCCTTCCCTCTCTCTGTGTCCTCAAGTCCATTCTCTATGTCTGTGTCTTTATTCCTGCCCTGTCCCTAGGTTCTTCAGAACCACTTCTTTAGATTCCGTAAATATGTGTTAGCATATGGTATTTGTTTTTCCCTTTCTGACTTACTTCACTTTGTATGACAGTCTCTAGGTCCATCCACCGCACTACAAATAACTCAATTTCATTTCTGTTTATGGCTGAGTAATATTCCTTTGTATATATGTGCCACATCTTCTTTATCTTTTCATCTATCGATTTCTTTTATATTTCTGAGAATTTATACAAGCACTCAATTTTCTTTAAGCCAACTAAATAAAGCTCTTTTACAAATTAATTTTGGCAATACTAACATCTACAACACACACACATATGGGCACATACACATTGTTTCTTAAGACACATCTTTGGTCCTATAAATACTAGATTTGTAAAATCAAGGACAGCTGTTTTTAATTCCACAAAGTGTTGGGTGACCATCTAAATGATATCGAAGGACTGACATACCCATGCACCTATGTTAGAATGTTTTTCTTTCCCTCTGGGTACAATTAGTTTAAGGGAGAGGATCAAAAAAAATCCTATCTAGCTCTGAAGATTAGCTATGGTCGCAAGTTTAGTCAGACCAGTGACCTCTTATCTTGGAAATCCATTGGCGAAAACATATGAGTTTAAGAAATTCTTTAATTATGGACCCCAGTTTGGCCTTTGACCTGAAGAGGACCAGAATCAGGTGGTCCTGTTTCTAAAGGTAACTGTTTAATAGTCTCTTCAGCTTGGAAAGGCAATCCAGACAGAGGATTACTAGAATAAGCACTCAGATAAAGGAGGATAGAGTGGAACATTAAGAGCTATGTCAATCATATTGTCTTTTGTTTTAGGTACTTTTTATATCTTTAATCTTGCATTAGCCTTCTATAACAAATCCTTTAATGAAATTATTTTGGAATTTTGAAGGCTTTGGGGGCTTTTGAATACCAATTAAATAGGTACAATTGTTTAAGATGAGCACTCTCTAAAATTTTAATGATTTAGAAATCTTTCCAATTCAAAGGATCCATTGTTTGGCCATTGACCAGTAGGATCTCAATAGCAACTCAAACCAATAAGCCTTTTTATAGCTTAATCAAGGAAGTAAGTGGTGTCCCACAAGAAAGTGTAAAGGATGCAGCCCTCACAAGATGCAGAAAGTTCACTCCCAAGGATAGTCTAAGAAAAAGACCTTCATTTTACAGCAGAAACAACAAAGGTTGAGATGATAAAGGCCTCTTATACATTGAGAGCCCTTATGAAAAACTCCCCTGAGAGATGACACTGTTGGACAAAGAATGCTCAGCTTGGAATCCCAGTCTATTCAACTGACCACTAAATGCTTGCCAGTATGTGTGTCTCTCAGATGGTGGAGACCAGAGAATATTCTCACTGGTCAATAAGTCGTGTCCTCAGGATACATAACAAGACAAAAGGAAAACCTAATCAGACCAATGGTTTTCCTTCTCATGACAAAGGACACAAAAGACAGATACAAAGAAAAACAGTGACTTCATCTGGGAGGAAAAGGATCAACGAACCTAGAGTACTCTACCAAATTTCAAACCAAGAATTGCTGAGCCCAAGGAGCTAGGCCTACAAATATTTTCTCCCACTAATCTAATTTTAGAAAAGAAGAAAAACTCTTAACACTCTTGTTCCCAACAGACCCTGCAGGCAGAGATCCAGGAGACTGACTGACATGGTAAGAATCTTCCAGCTTTCTCTAACTGTGTGCATGCGCACACACACACACACACACACACACACACACACACACACACAACAGTTTTGGAATGTCAAAAGAGCCCTATCTTGGCCACTTCAGGACAGGACTTCCTTTAATTCCCAATTAAGTAAGTACTTGCAAGTATAAGTTCTGTTCATACATAAACCTGGCTGGGGCATTAGTCAGAGGTTATCTAGCGCCCCTCATTTCTCTGTTTGAGAAACTCTATTCCCCAATTTTTTTTTTTTTGAGGTACGCGGGCCTCTCTGTTGTTACCTCTCCCGTTGCGGAGCACAGGCTCCGGATGCGCAGGCTCAGCAGCCATGGATCATGGGCCCAGCTGCTCCACGGCCTGTGGGATCTTCCCGGACCGGGGCATGAACCCGTGTCCCCTGCATCGGCAGGCGGACTCTCAACCACTATGCCACTAGAGAAGCCCTCTATTCCCCATTTTAACGTCTGTCTGTTGGAATAATATTGCTCATAAAATTGTGTGTGGTCCCAGTGTGACGTTTGTGAGCTTAACTCCTCTAGGTGTCACCCTAGAGTCATTTAAGCTCTTTTATGTGTCTCAGCTTCCCTCTCCAGCAGTCTAAAATCACCATGGGTGTTCGAAGTACTGAGTGGCCAGCTCTTATATTGTACATCCCTGAATGGCTAAGTTGTTGTTTTTTTGTTTGTTTTTAATAAATTTATTTATTTATTTATTTTGACTGCTTTGGGTCTTTGTTGCTGTGCGTGGGCTTTCTCTAGTTGCAGTGAGGGGGGGCCAGACTTTCATTGCAGTGCACAGGCTTCTCATTGAGGTGGCTTCTCTTGTTGTGGAGCATGGGCTGTAGGTGCGAGGGCTTTAGTAGTTGTGGCACACGAGCTCAGTAGTTGTGACTCACGGGCTCTACAGCTCAGGCTCAGTAGTTGTGGTGCACGGGAATAGTTGCTCTGAGGCATGTGGGATCTTCCCAGACCAGGGCTCCAACCTGTGTTCCCTGCATTGGCAGGTAGATTATTAACCACTGCACCACTAGGGAAACCCTGAATAGGTAAGTTTTAAATTAATGAGGTGGGTTTCCCTATGGGACTGCTGCACAGTATGAAGACTCACTTCCACCACTCCTGTATATTTCTCAGTTGCCTGAAAAATCTGTAACTGGCCAGGAGGAGCTGTGTCCCTTTTCTTTGGAGCAGAGAGCTGTCATATGGTATCTCCACTTTTATTTCAACGAATGCTGTTAAGGTAGCCAAATTGAGGAAAGACACTAAGCCAACCTCTTTCCTAGTCCAAACCATTCAATGTCTTTTATCCGAGCAAATCTTTCCAATGTCTCTCAACTGAGCAAATCCTCCTCAGTGTCTCTCAACTGAAGAGTAAGTTACCTTTTTATTTATCACCAAATGAAGCTCAGAATCATTAACCAATAATTGGGAGATACAAGACCAGGAGAGTTTTACCCATATTTGTCCAAACTCACTGAGGAGGTGGACAGGCACAAGGACCCTTTGCTAATACCAAGGCTCCGAGTCCTCGTAGAGTTCAGGCGAAGGCGAGAAGTGTTTTCTGAGTCCTTTTGTGATCTCCAAAATTGTCAACCGGAAAAAAAAAAAAAAAAGCAC
>RJWK010032847.1:0-23454 GCA_004363435.1 Platanista minor | reverse complement strand
TCCATTGTATATATGTGCCACATCTTCTTTATCCATTCATCCGATGATGGACACTTAGGTTGTTTCCATCTCCTGGCTATTGTAAATAGAGCTGCCGTGAACATTTTCGTACATGACTCTTTTTGAATTATGGTTTTCTCAGGGTATATGCCCAGTAGTGGGATTGCTGGGTCATATGGTAGTTCTATTTTTAGTTTTTTAAGGAACCTCGTACTGTTCTCCATAGTGGCTGTAGCAATTTACATTCCCACCAACAGTGTAAGAGTGTTCTCTTTTCTCCACACCCTCTCCAGCATTTATTGTCTGTAGATTTTTTGATGATGCCCATTCTGACTGGTGTGAGGTGTTACCACATTGTAGTTTTGATTTGCATTTCTCTAATTAATGATGTTGAGCATTCTTTCATGTGTTTGTTGGCAATCTGTATATCTTCTTTGGTGAAATGTCTATTTAGGTCTTCTGCCCATTTTTGGATTGGGTTGTTTGATTTTTTTGGTATTGAGCTGCATGAGCTGCTTGTAAATTTTGGAGATTAATCCTTTGTCAGTTGCTTCATTTGCATATATTTTCTCCCATTCCATCAGAAGGCCTTTGAATGAGAGGTGATATCCTGCCCCACAACTCTCTTGACTGCAGTACTTTTTTTTTCTGGGACCTGTGTGTCCACATTCGCACTTAGTGCATGGGCAGTATGGCATGTCACCACAATTCCAAGAACAGAAACAAATATTCATGGAGTTTTTTTCTTGAAAATGTATTTAGAACTATTGTGTTAAATGTGTTTAGTGAAAACTGCCTCAAATACCTTAAAATTTGTTATTGAAATTATCAATAAGTAAATATCCATTTAGAGTTTTCATGTTTCTTGGGAGACTTGTTCAAGTTGTAGAGAGGGAGTTTTTGACGTGGTTGTATCTTGAGAACGAGGTTGTATTTTGTAGACTGAGAAAAATGTAGATCACATCAGCCTGCCATATTTTAGCTGAAATGGTAAAATTCTGTTAGGCCAGGGAGTTAGTGTACCTTAGAGTAGAAGGAATGTGTTGACAGTGTTCTGTGTGTAACAGCACCAGTGTTCTGGAGACAGGAAGTTGGAATGATGCTACTAACCTATGCATGGACATGGTAGGTAGAGCCTCTTTTATTTACATACAGTTCCAGATTATATTGACCAGTCTACCTGTTCCTGTTGTCCTCATTCTTAATCTTGCCAGGTCAGATTTATCAGACCCATTAAAAGTTTGACCATCTGTGAAACTAACATACAGAGATTGCTTGTTTCTTTTCTGTACATTTGGAAAAGCCTTCATCAAAGGAGTTATGCTATAGAGCCCCCATTACAAGCCTTATTATCTTTGGGAAAAGTCTGACTTTGCATAAGGCCTAAGGCCCTCTTCAGGCTATGTGAAGGGCCAACACTGCCTGTGGCCTAGAGTTTGGCCTGGCTCATCTCCCTGCCAACTACCGGCAGCAAGGAAGCTGATGGTTGTTAAGAAAGAAGAGTTGGTGAGGGGAGCAGGAACTTATTATCACTCTCTTTTGCAGAGTCTTCCTCTAAGTGTCCCCCAGCCATCACACAGAGGCTCCATGACAACGTCTTAAAAATGGATATGGATGAGATCATTGCATAGGGTAGGACATGGACTGGTCTGGCTCCAGAAATATTCAGTGCTGAATTTTAGTAACTGATGTTTACTTAGCATGTTGTTCTGCGTACTTTCTGCTTTACAATGATTGTCCTAGTTAATTCTTACAACAACCTGATGAAATAGGTATTCTAATTCTCACTTTACAGAAGAGTAAAGTGAGGTTCCGAGAAGGGGAGCAACTTGCCTGTAAATGCTAAAGCTGGGAATTGCAACCAGCTTGTGCCTTAAACAACTATATTTGGATAATTCCAGTAACTAGTACGTGTAAGTGGTAAAAAAGTAGTTTTAACTGTGGAAGAATTATTATACTTTGCATTTGTTATGTTAGCAAAAAGAAAATGTTATTCATTCTAGTTAATTTGTTAGTGTAGTTACAGGTTGACAGTCTTCATGCCTGATAAACCTGTGTATTTCTTTTTTTAAAACAACAGTTTGTTTTGTTTTTATTTTTTACTTGCTTTGGCTGCACCACCCTTGGGATCTTAGTTCCCTGACCAGGGATTGAACCTGGGCTCTCAGCAGTGAAAACGCCAAGTCCTAACCACTGGACCGCCAGGGAATTTCCTAAATAACAGTTTAATTGAGACATAATTTTTATGCCATATAATTCACCTATTTAAAATGTGTAATTCATTACACATCTAGTATATAAACGGCATCCGTCGCCATAATCAGCTTTCAGACATTTTAATTATCCCAAAAAGAAACCTCATTAGCGGTCATGCCCTATTCTTTCCCCCACTCCTAGCCATTAGCAACCACTAATCTACTTTTTGTCTCTATGGATTTGACTATTCTGGACATTTCTTATAAGTGGCATACAATGCGTGATCTCCTATGACTGAAGTCTTTCACTTAGTAGAGGGTTTTCAGGGTTGTAGCATGAACAAGTACGTCCTTTTTGTTATTGAATAATGTTCCATTGTATGGATAATACCACATTGTATTTATCCACTCTGTATACCTTTCAGGAGAAGCTGTTTTTTTCAGTGAGGTTTGTGTTGGTCAGTTTCTTTTGAAGATAGACTTAGCAGTCTCTGTTCTCCCAGATAGTACTCCGTCACCTAGAGCACCTGATATATCTCAGTTTAGCTATGTAATCTTGACATTTTTTTGCCCCCTTTCTATTTCACTTAACACATAACACGTAAAGGGTAAGCCACTATATATACAAGTGGTGTTACTGTGTTACTGGCCTTTCCTGTTTTTAAAGCCATGGTCACCTTCAGTACTATTTAGAGAATACTGATGAAGATAATGTCCTTTGATTTAGTGAAATAAAAAGAAAACTGATAAAAGAAAAAAAACTGATTGTTAATGGTTTGTTAAAGTGTGAATTTAACAAAGTGATACCCTTAATAATGTTCATAAATCTAATATGCCTAATATTAAATAAGTTAGAATACAGGCAGGATTTTTTTTTTTAACACGGTTATAACCAAAATTCTCAATATTAGGCAATTCTTTTCTTGGAAAGAAGAATTGTAATGACTTGGTGATGCGTTTGTGAGCTTATCTGTTTCATCTGTTCCCACCTCTTGTCAGTTAAGAGTCTTTGTGATGTAGCATCAAGAGTATCAGCTTGGGGAGGAGGCTCCACTGCTTAGTAGCTGTATGATTTCAGACAAGATTTTAAATTTCACTGAGCTTTGTTTCCTCCACCAAAAGTGAAAGTTACTTCCCAAGGTTATGAGCAGTCAATGTTTATGTAAAACATTTAGCAATAGTACAAAGGAAGTAGTCAATAACTGTGGCAGTTGCTGTATTAATGACCTGAGGTAAATCAAGAAAAGGCATTAAAGTCTGTAGTGTTGCACTGTGTACTCTGCGGCACTCAGTTGTTTTGGATAAGTGAGGTAATGAAGGCAATTTTTATGACTTGTTTACCAGTTAGACAAAAATATATTCACTTTTTTTTTTTTAATGTTTTCCTATTTTTTCTTTGGTACTTGAGAATGACTGACTTGTTTCTAGAATAAGCCAATAAACTTGTCATTAAGGATTTAAAAAATCTGGGAGATTCATTCTTTAGGGGAGCACTCTCCTTTAACGTTGTAGCATGTTAAGTTTATTTTGATGTAGTTTGATCTGGAGTTGTTCAGTTTTTTGCAGTGACTCTAATTTCTGTCATTGTCTATGATCATCTAGTGTGACTTTTGATTCTGGAAAAGGCTTTGTTGTAGCTAAACTGCCTATATTCACGAATGCCTTGGCTCAGTTTATTCTGTGAGTTGTGCATATATAAGATTCTTGTCAAAGTTCATCTTTTAGAAGAAGGAATTCTTTAATTATGATTTTACTTAAATTCTTTGAGTTATACAGAATCTGCATGTTTAAAACATTTATCAGTCTGGTACTGACTGTTGTGATGTTGCCTAATTAGTTTGCAAGTAAACATTTAAACCTGGTTAAAATTTACTACACCTCCTAAAATTTACCTTTTTTTTTAACCTCGTAATTGATTCTGATCATACTTAGCTAGCCACACACACACACACACACACACACACACACACACACACACACACACAGATACACCCCCCCCCCCAATATATTAAGCTTTTAAAGTGGGCACTCTAGTAAAAAAAAAAACTAAGATTGTTTTCAGTGATTATTTTACTCTTTTGAGATGCATGGCCAAGTTGTAATTTATCCTGACTGAAAAAAGAAAACTCTGGGCAAAGACTAAAGAAGGCCAATTGTCATGAAAGACCTAAAATGAGATTAGACTTAGCTAAATCAACTCCACAGGGGTTTACAGTGGAATTTCAGACATTATCTTGGGGAAGTCTGGAGAAAAGACCATTTTGCTTAGACATTTCTGTTTTTCATGATGCTGTGCAAGAGAAAAGGCTTCTTCAGAAACACTCATCTCTACTGGAGTCAACAGAAAGAAAACAAAATTTTTCAGCTGTAGCTCTAACACAGTGTACATTAAGAAAACAAACAAACAAAAAATATATATATATATATTTAAACCCACACTTTTAGCTGAGATGAAACTTTTATTATGACTATAATTTATCTGTAGGATCCTGTACTTGTGGACTCTGGAGTCAGATTGCCTGGGTTCAGATTTCAGCTCTGCCTCTGGCTGACCAGTGGCAACAAAACAACAGCACAGTGTTGTGGGTTAACTGGCATAAGCCATGTGAAGTGCTTAACATAGTAACTGCTTTCATCATCACCACCACCACCACCGCTGCCACATTAAGAATATCATTTTATTTTTACTTTATTCTATTTTATTGTTTAGTGAGGAGCTCTCAAAAATAGAGACTGGAGGGATACAACATTGTAATGAGTTCCTTTTTAATCAGATTAAGGAAGGACTTTGACTATGTTAATTACCAGTAATTTGAATCATTTTTCCCTTATACCAAGCCCCTGGCTGTAACATAATATTTATCTACATCATGGTATAAAAGGTACGTAATCCATGAAAACCTAGGATATTGGAGAACTGAGGGGACTGATAGAAGCATGTATTAAAATTTTGTGCCTTGATGCTGCTTTGGATGTTAACCTCTGTGCCAAGAAAACATTACCTGCTGTATTGTTGAGTAAAGTGTAAAAATAACACTGCCTAACATTTTGTAGAGCCGTTTATAGTTTACAAAGTCTTCTCCACGTACGCTTTGATTCTCACAAATCAACCTGCGATACAGTGTTCTTTCTATTTTCTGTAGTAGACTATTATCTTGAATTTATTACTGGATAACTAGAAGCACTACATTAGAATCCTGTAATAGATTCCTAGGGCAGGGTTACAAAGGTACCCAGAGTATTGTTCAAAATAACCTGGCTTATTTACTAAAGGTATCTAGATTCCTATTCTTTTAAAAAAAAAAAAAATTTATTTATTTTTGACTGCATTGGGTCTTTGTTTCTGTGCAGGGGCTTTCTCTAGTTGGTGGCAGGAGGGGGCTACTCTTTGTTGTGGTGCACAGGCTTCTCACTGGGGTGGCTTCTGTTGTGGAGCACGAGCTCTAGGGGTGCAGGCTTCAGTAGTTGTGGCTCGTGGGCTCTAGAGCACAGGCTCATTAACTGTGGCGCACGGGCTTAGTTGCTCCGCGGCATGTGGGATCTTCCCGGACCAGGGCTTGAACCGGTGTCCCCTTCATTGGCAGGCAGGTTCTTAAACCACTGCGCCACCAGGGAAGTCCCGTCCTATTTTAATAACACTCTTTTAGAATATCAGTTAGTAGATGGTTTGTCTTATTATCTATTTATTTCCTCATTAATTTTTTTGACAGAACTTGATTTGTTTATGATGCAGAACTGTGTAGGGATTTTATATACTGCTTTAGCTAGTGCATTGAAGTATTTTTTAAGTTTTCGGAATGTTAGTAATCAATGTTTGGTGTTTTGTTTAAAATGAAAATGTACTAGTAACAGCGACAACAAAAACCTGAGGAAATTGTCAGGGAACAATCTCCATAAGCATAAAACTGGTAGGCCCAAAGAGTTTCGTGGGTGAGTTATCTTAAACTTTAGTGACTCATTTAAACAGTTTCAGTTCAGAGAGAGAAGTTCCCTAATTCATTTTTACAGAGCCAATATAACACTGATGCCAAAAACTGGCACAGTATATGCATACGCACATGAACAATAGGCTAATTTCAAGATGGATATTTTGTTTAACTATATGAGGTAATATTTATTGTCTCTTAGCTTTCCCAAGTCCTGTAGGTGATGTGCATTCTCTCGATCCTCACAATAAACCCTGGTACAGTATGGCAGCTGTGTTCCCCATTTTATGAATAAGGGAAGTCTTTGTAAAGAGGAATCTCGAGAGGTTTGAATGAAGGAATGAGTATTGCCCAGAAACACAACTGTAAAGTGGCAGCACCTGCATTGGAGTTGAGTCTTTGACTTGAGAAAGTCCAAAATCGTAACCATTTATGCTAGGAGAGATATAAGAGATAAAAGGAACTTTGAATGAAAGAGAGAATCTGGAAGAATATTAAGTAAATAGCCTTTTATAGGGATTACAATTGTGATAAATACAGTAGGATTTTTATTTTCTCCCCAATACATTTACATATTGAAAAAATTTTTAATTAGATTCATGTACTACACTTTCAGTCAGGAAAACTGTTTATAAGTTAGACCAGCGTGTTGGGTAATGTGCACTGCAGCTCCTTACGACTTTCCTGCCTGATTGCTCAAACTGCTTTTCATTTTTTTAAAAATAAGACTAGCAGGGATAAGCTCCTATAAAGAGAGCTTGAGTCAATCAACAGAAGTATTCTCATTTGCAGATGATGAAGCTGTTTTAATGACAGATTTTCAAAGTATGCCAGGAATCTGGCTGTGAAGAATCCTTCACAAGAACTTAGTGCTGAGTCCCAGAGACCAGCTATACAATCCTGGCTTGTTTTATGTAATACATTAATTCCTGAAATCATTTAAAATGCACTCTGGAAATTGGTAACAGTGGTAGCTGTTGGGGATGGGGACCTATACAGAAAGGGGGACAGTAATGTTTTATACTCTTGGAATATAAATATGTTCATATATAAATCTATTCCCCAAAATAAGTTTTAAAAAATGTACCACGGGAACTTGTATGAAGGATTTTAATTTTGACTCATTTCGTTCACCAGTCACCCTAATTTTGTGCGTGTATATCCACCTAGATGTGCTGTGTCTAGAGATTTTCTTTAATATTATAATGGTAATGGTTCGTAGGAGGGCATGAAGGAAGACCATCCTAGTATTTGATCTGGTCCCAGTCTCCTCCCCCTAACTGCTCTGCTTTCACTTCTGCCTGAGAATAGTGCTCAGAGGTGAGAGAACTAGAGTGTAGTGAGTTGAAGGTATTTTCAGGTTCTTTTTCTCCCATGATGTGGACCTCTGCTTTTTAATCTTTTTATTGAAGTATAGCATAAACACAAAGATGCACAAATCATAAGTGTGCAGTTTGATAAATTTTCGCAAAGTGAACACACATATGTGTCCAGCTTCTGCTTTTAGTTGGAGCTAAATGGTTGTTGCTGGGAGTAGATGGTTATGTTTCATGCACCAGTTTTCTGACTAAAAGGACTCTTCTTACTAAAAACAAAACAAAAGGGACTTCCCTGGTGGTCCAGTGGTTAAGACTCCGTGCTTCCAATGCGGAGGGTGTGGGTTCGATCCCTGGTCAGGGAAGTAAGATCCCACATGCCAAGTGGTGAAGCCAAATTAAAAAACAACACAAAACAAAAAACCATGCCTGTCAATGTAAGATCGTAGTAAGCCAAGTCCTGCCCCCCTAGCTTTATTACATATGACATTGTTTAAGGTGTGTGCAATGTGATGATTTGATTTGTGTGTTTGTATATATGTATATATAGTAAGTCAAGTTTTAAGAGTGTTTATTTTTATCTAAGTCAAATATTGAAGGATTTTGATCATCAAAAAAATTCATTGAATGCTTGCTATATGCCATGCAGTATAAGTGAGGTATTTACATGTTACTGAATTTTTACAACTCTAGAAGATATTATTATTCGTATTTTAGATGGACACAAAAACTGAATCCTAGAGAGACTGAATAATTTGCCTGAGTTCAAGCACCCAGGGCATGGTGTGCAATCTGGCCTTAAATAGGGTCATTCTGACTCTAGGGCCTGAGTAGTTACTGTTATATCCTGTTTTCACCATGTGTATTTCTGGTGCATTTGCTGCCTGGTAAATATTGTCAGATTGCGTCCTGATAGAGTAAGGGGTCCGGTTTTTGTTTTTTAAGTCAAAGGTGGAGGAAGTCATTTCAAAGCAGTGTCTTCATAGGATGAGGCTTCGGGACAGCATTCTGATCGGAACAGGGGGCACAAGATAAGTTTTTACAAGTGCGCTGTGCTTAGTTTGCATGTTTTTTGGAATGGGAGATACTGAAGGTGTCTCCCATACCCCACTCCTGGTATCGCCTTGACTGGAGGCAGAGAGATGGTATAAACTACTGGAAAGGTGCTCATTTAGCAACTTATCTTTAAAGAGGATTATCTCCATTGGGGAATTTTTTATTTTCTGTTTTCTTTTAGCCTCGCCCGTTGTAGGGCATGCAGCATTTTAGTTCCCCAACCAGGAGACCAGGAATCGAACTGGGCCCCCTGCAGTGGAAGCGCAGTCTTAACCACTGGACCACCGGGGAAGTCCCTCCATTGGGGAAATTTTAAGACTGTTTTTAACCAGCTTTTTTGTTTAGGAAACCATTTGATAGATCTTCATTTTAAGCTGTTTTTTTTGGTTTGTTTGTTGTTGTTGTTGTTGTTTTTGCGGTACACGGGCCTCTCACTGTTGTGGCCTCTCCCGTTGTGGAGCCCAGGCTCTGGACGCACAGGCTCAGGGGCCATGGCTTATGGGCCCAGCCGCTCCGCGGCCTGTGGGAGCTTCCCGGACCGGGGCTCGAACCCGTGTCCCCTGCATCGGCAGGCGGACTCTCAACCACTGTGCCACTGAGCTGTTTTGTAGGGGATCGGCAGTATGTTTCACAACAGCACGGACCAGATTGAGCTCTGCTATTGGAGAAGCTTGGCAAACAAGTTATTTGAAAGTTCTTTTGCTTTTTTATATCCAAAAACTTGTTGAATAAACTTACTTAATAGAGTTGGAATAATGATCCATAGTTTCTTAAGTATCTGCCTAGGGCTTTGGATCATGGTATACCGAGGAATCAAGCAAGCCTACTCAGGGTAGTAACATATTGTACTGCTTACAGATTGGTCACTTTCCTTTTTTAACTTGATGGTGTTTCCACATATATCATCAGCCACAAATGGCAACTACATAGTGGACAGTGTTGAAATTTGGAGAATTGTTTCTCTTTCCTGCTAACACTTGGTTTGATTTTTATTACTGCTGCTAAAAAAAATTGTTAATTTTGCTTTCATCACATGTCATAAATTTACCTGAAATTAATAGAAAGGGAAACCAGTATATGTATTTTTCTGTCCAGAGCTGTTAACACCTTCACTAAAGTTACAAAACAGTCAAAAGTCAGTTTTTCACTACAGTTTAATTTGCTGTGGAAGTAGAGGCTTTAATAACTCTGATCTTGAACAGCTTTTAATTCTAAGAAGTGTTCCCTCTCTCTTCTCACCCATAAATTTGTGATTTATTTTAGTTCTATTCCAAAAGCAAATGGGAAAATAATCTGCAAGTGCCAAATAGCAGACGATCTCGTAACATAATAATATAACTGTTTGTCTCTTTGGATTGCTAATATCTCAGACATTGGCATAAATAATCAGAGTTGACTCAATTTAGGGAATGCCGTTTAGAATCTTGTAATTCTTTAGAGCAGTGGTTCTGACCCCTACATACTCATTGGAATCACCTGAGGAGCTTTAGTAACATGCTCTGGTTACATCCTTAGATATTCTGATTTGTTTGATCCCATATAGGGTGAGGTACTGATATTTTTAGATGTTTCCCAGTATATAGTCAGGGTTGATAACCACTGGTAGTTTGCTGAGATTCCTTGATTCAAATAAAAGGTACTGAAGAGGCGATGCTTATTTAATCTAATTATTTAAATGAGGAGAGGGTTTAGAGCTGATTTAGAACATTTGGAGAAAAAATTTTTTTTTAAGTAGCCAGCCAAATGAAATGTAATATTTTTGTTCGGGCATCAGTGAAGTGTTGACTCCCTCATTTCTTAAAAGGAGGTAACAGGTCTTATTGCTAACTATTAGAAATGTGGCCATTTTATGACTAGCTCTGACCTTCCTGAAACTCTCTTTTTAAATAAATCTTGGGAAGGGGTCTGGTCAAAATGATATAGAAAAACTAGGTGGTGGATAAAGTTTGATGGTCTTCAGCAAAGAAACTTGAAGAATAATGTCTAACCTTAATTTATGAATAGTAACAAGAATATATATATATACACCTATATATATATATCTTTACTGCCATAAGCTATAGAGGTTATTTAGGGTAAAGGGAGCTGGTTATCAAATGAGAGATTTAAAGCTAAGTAAAATGGAGTCCTGTTATGGGCTGAATTGCCCTCCACCCACCAAATACATATGTTGCAGTCCTAACCCCTGATATCTCAGAATGTGACCTTATTTGGGAATAGGGTCATTGTGGATGTAATTAGTTAACATGAGGTTATACTGGAATAGGGTAGGCCTCAACTCCAGTATGGTTAATGTCTTTATAAGAAGAGAAAACTTGGACCTACACATATACAGGGAGAACACTATATGAACATGATGAGGGCCATTTACAAGCCAAGGAGAGAGGCCTGGAGCAGATCCTTCCCTCAAAGCCCTCAGAAGGAACCAACCCTGCTGACACCTTGATTTCAGACATGTAGTCTCTAGAATTGACAGACAGTACCTGTCTGTTGTTTTAGCCACCTAGCCTGTGGTGCTTTGTTACAGCAGCTCTAGCAAACTAATACAAGTCCCAATATTTTATTTATTAAAAAAATTTTAAATCTAGGAAAATTCAGCATTTGAAATTTGCCAATTTTTTCATTTAAGAGGCTAGGGTCCATTTCTTTATACGGAATGTTAGAATGTGTGGTTATGAAGTTTTTAGGTTCCTGATGATTCAGTTACTAGTCAATCAGTTTAGTCAATCAGTTTATAAGGCAGGAGTTTACCATGAGGCCAGATCAGCAGCTGGAGCTTCTGGAGTGTGTGTTTTCCTTCTGTTTATGGTAATAGAGGGAGAGATTTTTTCCAGTCACCTGAGAGGGGTTTCCTAGATCTATCTTGTATATACAGATTCCGGCTTGTTACCTAAGATTCAGAGTTGGTCTGTTTATTGTATGTGAATTAATAGCACCCTGGAGAAATTAGAGATGAACAACTTTGAATATATATCTCAGTGGACTAGAAAAGAGTGGCCTATGTTTTTCATGAGAGGAGCAGATATCTAGAAGGAGAAGACAGTATGGCTAAATTGGGAGTGATCCTGGGAAGTCCCTGGGGACCAAGAGGGAGTGGCTGTGCCTTCAAGATAGTTTATAATAGACTTGGATTGGAGAAGCCCTGAAAAAAGATAATATTGAAAGTCATACTGCAAACACAGCTAAGTAAATATGCCAAAAAAACAAAACCAAAAACCAATCCCAAAACAAAATGGCACCATGTTTAAGGCTGGTTATAATAGGGAATAGGTAAAGAACATGAACTCTGGAGTCAATTTAAGAGTCTTCCGGGGACTTCCCTGGTGGTGCGGTGGTTAGGACTCCGAGCTCCCAATGCAGGGGGCCTGGGTTCGTTTGATCCCTGGTCCGGGAACTAGATCCCACACGCATGCTGCAACTAAGAGTTCACATGCCACAACTAAGGAGCCGGCAAGCTGCAACTGAGGAGCCCACATGCCACAACTAAGGAGCCGGCAAGCTACAACTAAGGAGCTCTTGAGCCACAACTAAGGAGCCCACCTGCTGCAACTAAGGCCCAACGCAACCAAATAAATAATAAATAAATACTAAAGAAAAAAGTATTCCACTTACAGTAAATTATTTCCTTTCTCCTTGAGACTTCATTTCCCATGTATAAAACAGGTAATCTTATGTGTCTCCTTAATTGGATTTTGTGATGATGAAATAAGGTGGTAATCCATGTGAAGCAATGAGCAAAATGCCAGGTGCTAATAATATTAGCTAACAGCAGTAGCAAAGCCAGAAGATATATGACCACTTGTGCATGCGACTCCCTCCCCCTGGTTTAGTCCATAAGGATGAGTAATCTCTTCTACTGTAATGTTATCAACAGGCTGTTTTCAAATTCATACCTTTAAAATACATCTTAAAACCTGGAAGTGCCCTTGGGATCAACTGGTGCTCTTCTTTCATTTAAAGTGAGGAAGATAAGATCATGATAGTGGGATTGGAGAAGGCCTTGGGTCTCCTGGTTCACAGTCTTTCCTCTTTACTACAGGTTGCCACTCTCCAAGTCACACAGCCACATGTCCCTTTTCATTCTTAAGTAACCTTTTGCCTCTGTGGAAACTAATTTTTTCTCTCTACTTTTTGTGTGTTTGAAATTTATCTTAGTTTTAAAATTATTTTAAAATGTGAACTGAAATTAAAAATGATTGTTTAACGCAAATTAGAATATGCTTGATTATACACAGACTGCCTCTGTTAGGGAACAAAGAAATTGGCAACAGTGGTTGCTTCTGGAGAGGGGCACTGAGGTAGATGTAGCATTGATTATAGTGGTATAGACAGGGTGTTCTAACACCTGTACATCTGGAGACTAGAGTCATCAGCTCCAATCCAGTTACAGAGTAAGAGAATAGGACAAGGCAGAAAGTAGTAACACGTATCTGTAGTTCTTTGAAACTTGGGAACTTTATAGATTCAGAAAAAATTTTGGAGCTATCCCTCGTAATAGCCACACTCTAAACACTCACTACCCAAACTTAAGAAGCCAAATAGATGTGGGTAGGGAGAAATACTTCGCTTTCATTTGAGGGCTTCTCCTGTGAATTGCATCGACCTACCTCTGTCTCTGACTTAGTGGTGATCTTGGGTAAATTTCTTAACCTAATTCTCTATCTGCCAGTGGGTAGAAATGATAAGCCTTGTCCTTACCTGGTACATGGAGTTGTTGCAGCTTAAAGTGTGAAATCATGAGAATTAACTCAACTCTGGGCTCGGCCTTGTCAGAAGACGAGGAGCTTAAGTTTAGCTGTTAGGAGAGAAGAGAAGTGCTGTTAACAAGCATGTGCTCATGCTAGGTTGGGTTGCATGTACAGCATTCGCTCTCAAACGAGAGAAGGGCAAGGCAGTGACTGTACTTTGGCTACTCTACATGATACTCTCTCTAGTGCCTCCCTGTGTGTGTTTTACATTGTAATGTTTGAGCCTCTTTCTGTTTTAAAACTTATGATTTGGAGAGCCAGTTCCTTCTGACTAACTTTCCTCTTTTCTGAAATAGGAAGAAACATTTTAAAATAAAACAATCCAAATATGTTTTAGTATTAATGTTACCTATAAATTTCAGAACATAACACTCTTGAAGGCACAGATAGTATCTGTTTAGTACCTATGATACCATATATTTAATTTAGGTAATTAAGTTCTTATATAAGAAGTAATATTTAACTTCTGTGCACTGCTACAAACATTAATTTTCAAAGATTGAGGATGCTTAGTTATAATGAAATCATGAATAATATTTTCTATATATATATATATATATATTTTTTTTTTTTTTTTAAGAAACAGGATATTTACATGAGCTATGGTCCCATAAGATACTTATTGATTATGAAAGGAAAAATAGTAACTTTATGGTAGAGAAGCCTGGTAGACCCCACCCTAACTGAATGATCAAAGTTAATATCACTAGTAATGGGACAAAAAAGGTATTTTTGACCTCCTGATAAGATGTATTTGAAAGACACAAGATTACTTTTTTTTATTCCAGCCAAAAATGCAGACTGAATCTAATGCTGAGTTAATATCACAAAAACCCAAATTGGGGGACATTTTATGAAACAAATGGCCTGTATTCTTCCAAAGTGTCAAGGTCAAGAAAGACAAAGAAAAACTGAAGAACTGCTCCAGATTAAAGGAGAAGAAATTGTTCTAGATTAAAGGAGTTGTCATGAAGAAGCATGATACTTACTAAATGACACTTAGGATCCTGATCTCAATTTTTTTTCCCATTTAAAAAAAAAAAAAGACATTAATGAGACGGAGAAATTTGAATAAGGTCTACAGATTAAATAATAGTACTGTATCGATGTTACTTTCCTGGTTTTGATAATTGTGCTATCTTTGTATAAGATAATGGTCATATATTTAGAAAATATATACTTAAGTATTTAGGGTTAAAGGAGCAGTATGTCTACCACTTTCAAATAAGTCAGAAAAACTATAGATATAGAAATGATAATATAGAGAGAGGGTGATAGACATGATTAAGTTAAAACTTGGGGAATGTGTATGAAGGTTGTAGGAGAATTCTTTGTACTACTTTTACAACTTTTTAAAGTCTGAAGTTTTTAAATTTTAAAGTAAAAGAGAAATGTAATGACGTCTTAATCGTTTTTTTCTCATCAATAGACTGTTTAGTTTTTATTAGTGGTTTAGGGGATGATGATTTGCAGAGAAATGTTACTATGAAAGTGTAACAAATGAACAGAACCCTTACTGTATGACAAGTAGAGCGATATAAAACAAGTTAATAAATGTCAGCATTTTTACTATATTTGAAAAGTAATTCTTTTATAGATAGCCCTTATTGTATAATATTATGATTCATGTATACTTAGGTACACTCAAAACATTTTTTTATTTGGCTTTCACTTTTAACATTGAATTTTTTCGTGACTAATTAACTGATTTTTGAGTAGGCTGTTAAAAATCCTCTCTGCCTCAGTTTCTTCGTCTGTAAAATGAGGTGGCTAGACTAGAGTTCTTCCAGTTCTCGACTTCCCTGATCTTATAACCAGATAGAAAGTGAAAGTTAATTTTCCCATTTGAATCAAAAGCAGTTCGTTGTTAAACACTGCCTGTGTGCCAAGTGACAGTGTAATATTTATTAAGCTCACAGATTTTTTTCTGTCAAAGAAACTTTTGCTGAGATTTTATTTAATTGTACATTTCATTTGTATGCCACTTCTTATGCATTAATGATACTAGTTTTTTTAATTTAGTGAGCTTTAAAAACATACTTTTATGGAACTTCCCAATGAAAACTTGGCTGTTAAGACCCAAAATTGGTAATGAAAGTTTTATAAAGGTCTTAGTAGATATATATTCTCTGTATCCTAGAAAGCTTGTCAATATACAAGTAGCTGATGATGTGAAAACTAAATTGTGTAAAATAATTTGGGTTGTATTTAACAAAAGCAAAATTTTGTTAATCCTTTTTTTCCTTCACCCCTCCCAGCTTGGTGATCCAGCTATTTTTCCTGCCGTCATTGTGGAACACGTTCCTGGTGCTGATATTCTCAATAGCTACGCGGGTCTAGCCTGTGTGGAGGAGCCCAATGACATGATCACTGAAAGCTCCTTGGATGTCGCTGAAGAGGAAATCATCGATGAGGATGACGACGACATCACCCTTACAGGTGTGTGTGCCTCTGACAGCACCTTCCTTCAGCATAGTTTTAGTCAGTGGGTTAGCCCTGTGATTTGGGGGATATAAAAAGTTCTTGACTTGGTTTTGAGTAACTCCGTTACTGGCAGACGCTAGAGCCCTGTGGGAAGAAGGAAATGACGTTTTCTTTCTCATCTGCCTGTGCTTCATAGTGCTCACTTATCTCCTCCTCCTTCTTTCCTAAATAGGCAGGGACGAACGTGACGAAATAGAAGGTGTGTGAGAGGAACCAAACCAGCTCGGTTCACCAAGTCTTCACTGAGCACTGTTTGTGTGCCTAGCCCTGTACTCCTGATAACAACAAGAGGCTGTTTGCAGGGCAAAAGATAGGAATATTCTTTTCTTACTGCTGCCGCAGGAAGCAAAATAGGAGGCCGTGACCCAAATGTAGGATAAGGTGCCGAGGTTTAAAGATTTGTTCAGTCAGAACTAGTAGGATATTTCAAACTGAATATAAGTGTTGATGTGGTGCTTTTTTTCCATCAGCTTTAGAAACTGGTGCATGCATTTGTAATTTTATACATTTGCATTCATATATCTTGGCCAGAGATGTTGGAGGTGTTTGAGAAAGTTAATTACTTAGAAGCAAAGATTATTTGAATATTTATTCTTTCTTTCTTTCTTTCTTTCTTTCTTTCTTTTTTAGTTTGTTTTATTTATTTATTTATGGCTGCGTTGGGTCTTCGTTGCTGCGTGCGGGCTTTCTCGCGAGTAGGGGCTACTCTTCGTTGTGGTGCACGGGCTTCTCTTGTTGCGGAGCACAGGCTGTAGGTGCGCAGGCTTCAGTAGTTGTGGCATGCAGCCTCAGTGGTTGTGGCGCACGGGCTTAGTTGCTACACCGCCTGTGGGATCCTCCCAGACCAGGGCTCGAACCCGTGTCCCCTGCATTGGCAGGCAGATTCTTAGCCACTGCACCACCAGGGAAGCTCTGAATATTTATTCTTAAATTAAAAACCAGAAATTAACATTAGTCACAGTATTATCAACTAAACCTGGACTTTATTCCACGCACTTCACACTAGCATCCTTTTTCTGTTCCAGGATCCTATCTTGAATCTCACATTGCAGTTAGTTGGTATTTTTTCCTAGTTGCTTCCAGTCTATGACAGTTTCTCTGTCTTTTCTTGTCTCTCATAACCTTGATGCTTTTGAGGAGTACTGGTCAGACACTGTAGAATGCCCCTCAGTTTTATTTCTGTGATATTTTCTCATGATTGGAATGAGATAATCCATTTTGGGCAAAAATACCTCCAAAATGGCATTGTCTTCTTATCATTGTATCATATTAACATAGTAGATTTTTTTTAAAGTACAGATTTAATTCTCACAGCAGAAAAAGAAAACTGACATTAGAGAAGTTAAATGACTTGCTTATGTCATGCACCCAGTGACTGAGTCATTGATAACGTTGATGAACAACACGTAGTTTTTGTACTGTCCTCTTATTTTTTACAAAGCATGTTCTCATATATTCACATTTTTGTTCAGAGAAACCCAATGAAAGTTTTTGATAAATCTAGATTTGTTTCTCGCTTATCAATAAGGCAGTTGGATTAATCATATTAGAGGTTTCAGCTCATCACTGACTGTGTACTTCGTGTTTTGTATAACAGAATGACCACCACTACGCATGTACGTGTTGTGTAGCTAATGGGGTTTTCGCCACAGTGTGTTCTGGCCTCCTTTCTTGATGCCTTAGGGTAAGGCTACACTCTTTGTGGGTTGGGAACCAGGGTCTCCCCTGAAGGAGTGTTTATTCCTGGTTTTAGTCACCAAAGAAGATACTGGTCCTCAAAGAAGAAATGGAGACTAGGAAAGCAGATCTTGGATCTTTAGGAGAAGGAATTATTTCTTCCTTCCAATGCTTCACTCTCTTGGGCTTAGACTTGGAAGATAGCTGATGACGAGATGCAGACAAGCTCCTTCCTTCCTGGAAAACAGAACTGGTATGGAATGGATCCGGAAAATAAGCCACATCTTGAAAATCAGATGTGCTATTTGCATGTTTCTTCTCTCTTGCCTTTCTTAACTTCCAACCCAAGCCTTTGTTTAAGTCTTCTGTACTTGTTTGAGTCATGTCATGAGAAATGAAAGGATCTTATAGCCCTCCTTAGTCCAGAGTGGGGGAGGGGAGAGTACTGCGCTTTTGAGAAACTACAGGGAAGATGGTGATGGGAATAGGACAGTTTATAAACTAATTATGAGATCTAGGTAGCACTTCAGATGATAAGGAATATTGTTAACATTTTTAGGCATGATAATAACATTGTGTTAGATTCTTTATCTTTTAGATACATATGCTCAAGTACTTAGAGATAAAATACAGTGTCATGGATTCCTTCAGAATAATCCTGGGGGTCAGGGTGTGCGTGAGAGGACCTTGAGCAGTAAGTGGAGTGTGGATGAAAGAAGATTGACTATGTTTTGATAATGATTGATGCTGAGAAATGGATATGTGAGAATTCATTATACTATATCCCATAATTTTGATTCTGTTTGAAATTTTTAGTAAAATGATCAAACTATTTTTATGGACTTAAGGGTTATATTAGATGGCAGCTGTCATCCATAATCCCTGATTTCAAATTTTCATGTTCATCAGAACACTTTCATTTTTATCATTTATTTATCTCATATCAAGTTTGATATAAATTTTAACCTTTAAAATGTATAATGAGGGCTTCCCTGGTGGTGCAGTGGTTGAGAGTCCGCCTGCTGATGCAGGGGCCGTGGGTTCGTGCCCCGGTCCGGGAGGATCCCACATGCCGCAGAGTGGCCGGGCCTGTGAGCCATGGCCACTGAGCCTGCGTGTCCGGAGCCTGTGCTCCGCAGCGGGAGAGGCCACAACAGTGAGAGGCCCGCGTACTGCTAAAAAAAAAAAAAAATCTTCAATGGCTTCGTGTTTTTTTTTTTTGTTTTTGTTTTTGGCCATGCCATGAGGCAGGCCAGGATCTCGTTTCCCCTACCAGGGATTGAACCCATGCCCCCTGCGGTGGAAGTTCGGATTCTTAACTACTGTGCCACCAGGGAAGCCCGAAAATACTACTTTTATCTGTTTATATGTTGGGGTTTTATATGACATTTCCTTTGAAACAAGGCTGTGCTATTAAAAACTTATGAAAAGCATTTGACTATGAGCTTTATCTATGTGGAGATCCTTCCATTACCAGTCTTGAGTCTAAAATTGAAATTATTAAAGGAGATGGACCCCTTTGGACCCTCAGCCAGCTATCCAGGATCCAGCCCCACTCACAGGTGGGCCAACAGCAGCTTTTGGACACCCTGGACCCCACGGCCAGCCGCGTCAGGAACTGGCCCTGCCCACCAGCAGGCTGACACTAGATCCTGGGGTCCTGAGCCCCACAACTACCCACTCTAGAACCTGGCTCTGCCCACTTTTCAGCCAACACTAGCCCTGGGACCACCTGGGGTCCCTGGCAGCCTCTGTGCAAGGCAAGACCTGGCAAACAACTGGACCACAGGCCAGCCACACCTACCAGACCATCAACAATTGTTAGCCTATCACAACAGAAGGACCCACGCAGTCCACTGGGGAGCACCCCAGAACACATAGCTCTGGTGACCAGAGGGGAGACCACTGCTGGGATGCATAGGACGGCACCTACAGAAGGCCACTTCTCCAAGGTCAGGAAATGTAACCAACCTACCAAATACATAGAAATAAAAAGAGCAAGTTAGATGAAATGAAGCGACAGGAATATCTTCCAAATGAAGGAACAAGATAAAACCCCAGAAGAACTAAGTGAAGTGGAGATAGGCAGCCTGCCCCATAAAGAGTTCAAGATGATGATCGTAAACATGTTCAAGGAACTCTGGAGAAGAATGGGTGCACAGAGCAAGAAGTTAGAAGTTTTTAACAAAGAGTTAGAAAGTGTAAAGAACAACCAAACAGATGAAGAGTACAGTAACTGAAATGGAAAATACACTGGAAGGGATTAACAGTAGACTAAATGACACAGAGGAACAGATCAGTGAGCTGGGAGACAAGAGTAGTGGAAATCACTGAAGTTGAATAGAAAAAGGAAAAAAGTATAGAAAGAAATGCGACAGTTTAAGAGACGTCTCAGACAACATCAAGCATACTAGTATTTGCATTATAGGGGAGAAGAGGAGACGAGAGAGAGAAAGGGGCACAGAACATGTCTGAGTACATAATAGCTGAAAACTTTGCTGACCTGGGAAAGGACACAGACATCCGTGTCCAGGAAGCACAGAGAGTCCCAAACAGGATCAACCCAAAGAGGACCACAACAAGACACATTGTAATTAAAGTGGAAAAAATTAAAGGTAAAGAGAGAATTTTAAAAGCAGCAAGGGAAAAGCAACAAGTTACATACAAAGGAACTCGAATAAGGCTGTGAGCTGACTTTTTAGCAGAAACCCTGCAGGCCAGAAGGGGAGTGGCTGAATATATTTAAAGTGGTGAAAGGGGAAAACCTACAACCAAGAATACTCTACCCAGCAAGGCTTTCATTCAGGTTTGTTGGAGAGATCAAGTTTTACAGACAAGCAGAAGTTAAAAAGAGTTCAGCACCAACAAACCAGCTTTACAAGAAATGTTAAAGGGATTTCTCTAACCAAAAAAGGTCACAACAAGAAATATGAAAATTAGGAAAGGAAAAATTATGAAAGGAAAAATCTCAGTGGTAAAGGCAAATATACAGTAAAGGTAGTAAATCAGCCATGTATAAAGCTAGTAGGAAGGTTAAAAGACAAACATCGTAAAACCAGCTGTATTCATAATGAGTAGTTAAGGGATATACAAAACAGAAAGACGTAAAGCATGATGTCAGAAATAATAAACGTGGAGTTGGGGAGTAAAAATGCAGGGTTAAAATGCGTTTGAAATTAAGTGATCAGCAACTTAAAATAATATGTATATTGCTATGTACAGTGTGGAGAATACAGTAAATAATTAGGTAATATCCTTGTACGATGATGTGTCTTAACTAGACTTACTGTGGTCATCATTTTGATATGTATAGCAATAATACCACATCACTATGTTGAGGAACTAACAGTGTTGTAGGTCAGGTGTACTTCAAAAACAAATAAGCAAACTCATAGAAAATGAGATCAGATTTGTGGTTACCAGAGGCAGGGGTTGGGGGGGAATGGGAATTGGACCAAGGTGGTCAAAAGGTGCAAATATCCAGTTAGAAGATAAAAAAGTACTAGGGGTATAAGGTACAATATGATAAATATAATTAACACTGCTGTATGTTATATATAAAAGTTGTTAAAAGAGTAATTTCTCAGTTCTTATCACAAGAAAAGTTTTTTTCTGTTTCTTTAATTTTGTATCTGTATGAGATGATGGGTGTTCACTAAACTTATTGTGATAATCATTTCATGATGTATGTAAGTCAGATCATGCTGTACACCTTAAACTTGCCCAATGCTGTATGTCAGTTATAATCTCAGTAAAATTGGAAGAAAAAAAAGGCTTGTGGGTTTTATTGTTGCTTACAAGAAAGTTTTGTAATCCATTTAATGAAGGGCAAACATTTTCTCTATATTTTTAAAAGCTTAGTTGTACTTTTTTTTTGGTTTTCATTCCTGTTTCACGTAGGAACCACCAGTTTATTTTGTATTTCCTGACCTAAGCACTGAAGCTAACTGGAATAAACAAAGTTTTACAAATTAGATTACTGATATTAAGCACATTTAACTTGCTTTACTTACGTTTTTGAAATTCAGAAGGCAGCATGATTTCTCTATACAGTTGTGGAATGATTTCTAGTGTATATGAAGTTTAAAAAGCAAGGGTCAGTACAGCATGGATGGTTACCTATTATTTAAGATAGGGGAAAGAATATAGATGATATGTATGTGTTTGCTTACATTTAAAAATAGAAAGATATGGGCTTCCCTGGTGGTGCAGTGGTTAAGAATCCACCTGCCAATGCAGGGGACATGGGTTCGAGCGCTGGTCCGGGAAGATCCCACATGCAGCGGAGCAACTAAGCCCGTGTGCCACAACTACTGAGCCTGTGCTCTGGTGCCTGTGAGCCACAACTACTGAGCCCGTGTGCTGCAACTACTGAAACCCACGTGCCTAGAGCCCGTGCTCTGCAGCAAGAGAAGCCACAGCAATGAGAAGCCCGTGCACCGCAGCAAAGAGTAGCCCCTGCTCTCCACAACTAGAGAAAGCCCATGCACAGCAGTGAAGACCCAACACAGCCAGAAATAAATAAGTAAATTTTAAAATAGAAAGATAAAACCAAAAGCTAATAAAAATCTTTTAAACTCAGTGGTCACTTTTTTTTTCTTAACTATTTATTTATTTGGCTGCACCGGGTCTTAGTTGCGGTACGAGGGATCTTTTAGTTGTAGCATGCGGGCTCTTAGTTGGGGCATGCGGGATCTAGTTCCCTGACCAGGGGTCGAACCTCGGCCCCCTGCATTGGGAGCATAGAGTTTTAACCACTGGACTACCAGGGAAGTCCCAGTGGTCGCTTTTGAAAGATCCCATTTTTTATTCTGAAAATCAGTAAATAACAGAAAAAGAACCAAGCGTTTAATTTGCCCTTATTGTATGAACTGTGGCTCAGGGTAACCAGATAGTTTATGACAAAGTTCTTCCTTATAGAGAATTCTAGCTAATAAGTGCTAGAGGAATGATAAGATTAGAATTATCACCATTTTGAAATCCCTAATGAAATAGTGCATCTAGGTAACTATCATCAGTAACTGCTAAAGCCATTAGGTAAAAGGCTGATGGAGAATTTTATGCTGGATAGATCAGGCTGGCAACACCTGAACCTGCTTCTCAATCCTCGCAGTACTGAAGGGAGACCTACCTACCTTCAAAAGGCCCGTTGAATCACACAGCATCACCTTTGAAGTATTCTTGCCAAAGAATTGAATGCGACTCAAATCAATCTTCTAGATGTAACTGCCAGTTTACAGGAAATACACGGGGGGAGGGATATGGTAAGTGACACCGCAGATATATAATCAGCAAAATTTAGAATGTGGGAAACTACAAACAAATGACCCTGTTTCTCCTAAGGTAAACAACAAAAATGGAAAAAAAAAATACTAAGGAAGGTATGTGCCACCAAACGTAATGCATGAACTTTGTTTGAAATCTGGTTAACAAACCAACTTTTTCAGATTTAAAAAAATCTGAGACAGAAATTTCAACATTAAGTGGATATCTGATTTAAAGAGTGATTTTTAAAAGATTTGATCATGGTATTGTCTGTATACTCTAATATTTACGATTGAATGATAGGCTCTCTGGGGTTCACTTTGAAATAATCCCGTGTCTGTGTTGGGCCAGGGAGTATAGATTAAGGAAGATTGACTGTTAAGTATTGAAGCAGGGCCCTTGATACATTCAGTTCATTGTAAATATGATTTCCTATATGTTTGTATATGTTTGAAATTTTTCATTATAAAAAGCTTGACAAAGAAGTGATTTGAAATTCTCATTGTATTTTCTTAATTAATAAGCAACTCAATAGTTATACATACTAATTTTATCATTTTCATCCACCCAGTAGACTTTAAAATATTTCTAAAACTTACTTATATAAATGAACATTTAGAGTTAATATAAATGTTTAGAAGATGGTAATTAATCATGGAGTTTATCTGTGCCTTGCTTGCCTGATTTTTTCAAAAATTTAGTTTTAGGAGGATATTTTCTTCATAGAATTTCAGAGCCTTGACAGAGGAGCAATATGCTTTTCTTCTTTTTTTTTTTTTTTTTTTTT
>RJWK010032846.1:0-13489 GCA_004363435.1 Platanista minor | reverse complement strand
TATATACCAATTGTTGTACCCCTAATTAGGGAATCAGGGAAAATCATTTACATTTAAATTTGAATTATTTTCATTATGTTTTGGTAACTAAAGTTCCCGTATTTATCAAAACAGCCTACCTGCAGGCTGCTCATAATGTGATAAAAAAAAAATAAACTACTGTGTTTTAAAGAAAAAACAAACAAAAACAAAATAATTGGAATCCTGGCTTTGTCACTTACTCTGTGTGATGTCCGGTAGTTACTTATTTTTGCTTCAAGTTCCTTATCTGTGAGTAGGGGTGATAATACCCGCCTCCATTAGGTTGCTGTACTGAATGAGTCACATATCACTTGTCAGTTTATTGTCTCATGGCTCCAAGTTCATCCATCATTGCCCTCTCTGCCAAAACGGATCTGGGTCCTTGAAACAGTTCTGCCAGTTCTGTCAGTAGAGGGCACTAGAGAGACACTGCAGGAAGAAAGGGTTTTGCCTCAACACTCTGGTGTCCTTGCTCCCCAGCTGCCCCACTGTGTGCAGCTGCCCCGTGTCCAGCTCCTGCGGGGTGCAATGGCCAGCAGCGCCCAGCGGCCAGCAGCCTTCCCCAGCACCCAAGAGGGCAGGTTTCCAGCAAGCTCCATCAACGCAGAGCCACAGCCATGTCCCTGCGGTCACACCCTCCTCAGCAAATCCCGGGGTGAGGAGTGACGGGTTCTTCCTGAGGTGCTTTCGCTCAGGGCTAGCTGCTCCTTCTGTCATTCGCATGCCCTTTACCATTCTCTTTACTTTTTACCAGCCAAGCCCTCATTACTCCGACCCCACTACCATAAGCCACCCTTCCTATTAAATTTCCCGTTCCCACAAATTACTGTGTGGTTTCTCCTGGTCACACCTGACTGATATGAGTCAGTGTAAGTAAATCACTTAAACATCATTGACAAAGGCCCGACATTGTCCTGTTAAATGACTGTTATTACCTAGGACTTGGCTTGCTTATACATTAAATTGTGATGAGATCTAAATACTCAAAAGTGTGTTTTACCGACTGCGTGGGCCCACAGTAACTATGATGCAGTGTGGACAGACCTGGGTTTGCATTATGGCTCTGTCATTTAATATTGGTCGTGACAATCTAACCATGCCTATATAGACTACAGCTACACAAAATGTAAAGTACCTCAACTGAACAAATGCTAGCCATCTTTACTGCAAAGAAAACAGCAAGCCTTCTAATTTGCCTTTAAGGTTATATAAACCAATGGTCCTCAACCTGATCACAAGTCAGGCCACGTGGGGTTTAGACTCCACCAGGCCGTAAGAAATAAGAGTCTCCAATAACAGGGCCAGAAATCTGCATTTTAAAGAAGCTCTGGAGAAACTTGAACAGAACTAAGAGCTCCCCCCCCCCCGTTCCCTTTGGTTGGTGAAGTTGGCCCTGGCACAGCCGGTGGGAACTGGAAGGGCCAGGGTCTGAGGCTTTCAGCTCCAGTGAAAGAGGGGATTAGTACCTTCAAACGTTGAACAAATAGAAATAGGAAAATCAGGACTATGCTGCTTACGTGGGGAAAAAGGGAGGATAAATATGGAAGGGGGACTACAATAGAACCAGGTGTTGGGTTGGAACCAGAGGTATTGGTGTGACACGATTTTAAACAATGTACAGGTAACACATACAGATGTACAAATGTAAGGTGTGTGCACACACACACACATTTATTTCCTAGCTCTCTCTGCTGAGAGGGTCTGTAAGAAACAACACCCCAGTAGCCATGAGCACACCTAATACCAGACGTTGGTTTCTAACTACCAGGTTCCACTAAAAGAATCTGGGGATCTGGGGTGGCTCCAGGACTGGACCATCACTGTACCAGAAAGAAGCATGATGGGGACATGTGGAAGGACGTTAGAACCGACTAGAAGCAGCTCCCATCAGCAAATCCTGGGACAATGGCAGTTACATATAGCTTACTGAATAAAATAGGAATCCTTGAGTCCACGTGATATAAATGAAGAAAAGAAGTAAACAGGGGAGAGGGGAAAAGTGTTTAGTGTAGAATGCAAACTAATAATGTAGAGGAGTGATAAAATTGCAAATTATCATTTTGCAGATCTCATGGTAAATACTGGTTCAGGAAAAATTACCAAGAAACGCTAAAGCCGGTAAAGTCTGAGAACAAAGGGATACATAGTCAAAGTATCTCCCTGCAAAATACCTGTCATGGTTTTAAGTGAAGAAATGTGGAGGCAGTTTTACTCAAGTAAAACTTAACTAGGAAGCGACAAAGCCACATCACGAGCCTCTTGATACGCTCCTGGTGCCTTTGTGTTTAGCAAAGACATGCTGAAGTATTAAGGGATAACGAAACATTGTCTGCAACTAACTCAAATGGTTGCGAAAAAAAATTAGTTACACACACACACAGCAGGAATTTAGGTGAAGGGTAAATAGGAACTCTTCACACTACTGAGCTGGAAAGTATTTCAAAATCAAGAGACTTAGGAGACAAATCACCCAAACACAGCGTGTGGTCTATTTGTCCAGACCAATTTAAAAAACAAACTGAGAATAAGCAAATGTGAACATTAACTAAGCTATTTGTGGGGTTTTTTGGTCTTTATTTCTTCCCCATCTCCCAGCAACCACTTTTCTACTGCTTTTTTCTGGGTTCAACTTTTCTTTTTTAGATTCCACACATAAACGACACCATGTCGTATTTGTCTGTCTGCCTTATTTCACTCAGCACAACGCCCGAGGTCCATCCATGTTGTCACAGTGGCAGGACTGCTTTCTTTTTTACGGCTGAATAATATCCCGTTGTATATATATATGCACCACTTCTTTACCCGTTCATCTGTTGATGAACACTTAGGTTTGCCCGTTTCCGTACCCTGGCTATTGTAAATAACGTTATGACTAACATGGGGGTGCAGATTATCTCTTGGAGATAAGTTTCATTCCCTTTGGATAAATACCCAGAAGACTGCTGAATCATCTGGCAGTTCTATTTTTAATTTCTTGAAGAACCTCCAGACTGTTTTCCACTCCCACCATCAGTGTACCAGGGTTCTCCCTTCCCCATGTCCTCACCAGCCTTTCTTCTTTTAGGTAGTAGTCAACCTAACAAATTGTGAGGTGACACCTCACTGTGGTTTTGATGTATCTGGGGCCATTTGTCTTCTTTGGGAAAATGCCTACTTAAGTCCTTTGCCCCTTTTTGTAATTGGATTTTTTTTTTTTTTTAATTCAGTTGTACGGGTTCCCTGTATTTTTAGTATCAACAGGTTAAATTTTAGTATTAACCCCTTATCAGACATATGGTTTGCAAGCATTTTCTCCCATCCCATAGATTTACCTTTTCATTTTGTTGGTTTCCTTTGTAGTCCCACCTGTTTTATTTTTGCTTTTGTTGTCATACCCAAAAGAATCATTGCCAGGAGCCATGTCATGGAGCTTACCCCTTATGTTTTCTTCTAGGAATTTCAGAGTTTCAGTCTACATTTAAGTCTTTAATCCACTTTGAGCTGACTCTTGTGTATGTGTAAGATAGGGGTCCAGTTTCATGCTTTGTGCGTGCGGCAATCCTCTTTTCCTAGCACTATTTATCGAAGAGACTGTCCTATTCTCATTGCATAGTCTCAGTTCCTTTGCCAGAAATTGACCACAGATGCATGAGTTTATTCCTGGGCTTTCCATTCTGATCTACATGCCTGTTTTTCTATCAATAGCATACTGTTTTGCTATAGCTTTTTAATAGTTTGAAATCAGGAATATGATGCCTATAGCTTTATCCTTTTTCTCAAGATTGCCTTGGCTATTCAGGGTCTCTTGTGGTTCCATACAAATTTTAGGATTCTTTTTTCTGTGAAGAATGCCATTGGAAATTTTTAGGGCTTGCATCAAATCTGTAAGATCACTTTGGGCAGTATGGACATTTCAACACTATTAATTCTTCCAATCGATGAGCATGGAGTTAACTTCCCATTTATTTGTGTCGTCAATGTTTTCATCCATGTCTTAATAGTTTTCGGTGTACAGAATTTTCATGTAGGTTATTTGACGTTAAGGAATTGTTACGGCTTTTGGTGTGAAGTTATTGAGGTTATTTTTTAAAAGGTTTTTTTTGATGTGGGCCATTTTTAGAGTCGCTATTGAATTTGTTACAATGTTGCTTCTGTTTTATGTTTTGGTTTTTTGGCCATGAGGCATGTGGAATCTTAGTTCCCAGACCTGGGGTTGAACCCACACCCCCTGCACTGGAAGGCGAGGTCTTAACCACTGGACGGCCAGGGAAGTCCCGAGGTTATTTTTTAAAAAGAAAAAGGGTCCTCATCTTTTGAAATGTTAGACACGATTTACTTCAAAATAATATTAAAAGGTGGGCATTAATAAGACTGTACTCCCCGTGAAAGCCGATGACAGGGACATGAAGGGTCACCACACCACACTCTTCTCTTCTGAAATCTTGACTGTCGTGATAAAATGTGTCGCCCAGAACCCCGCCTGACACATAGCAGGGACCTGGTAAGTGATTAACTGAAATGGGCACGCAGCTCCTGCCTGGTCAGCACAGTGCCCAAGGGAGCCCATTCAGCACTGGAGGCTGTTCCCAAGCTGCTAAGCAACCCTTTACCCACCCAAATGGGGCTCACTGCAGCTGCAGGGTCAATACCGGCCTCTGGAGGATAAAAGGTAAACCCACGAGAAAGTCCTTCCAGCGCTTTCAGGCCTAACTACTGACTTTATTCAAGAGCTGTCTTCACATTAAAATTCCTTCCACCAGCTAAGAAGGCTTTAATCCTAACGTTTCCATTTACCCCAAAATAAGTCAGTTCCTTCTGCCTCATGAACTGGAGTAAACGCTAGAGTCGTACACATACCCATTTTCATTAGTGACTCTTTATTTGAACTTTCCAAGGATCCCAAACATCATTTAAAAATTAAAATTGCAGGGTACTCCAATAAAAGCACATAAAACCCTCACGACTGGTAGCACAATTCATGATACAGCTCTTACTGTGAGAAAGTTTATTTTACCTTCTATTACAAAGGCACAGAAGTCATCTGAGACCTCAGATTTTAACCCCACTGCGTATTAATGTCGCACTAATGGGCAACTTAATACAATTATTAAAGCTGATAGTACAGTTTTCCAACAATCCACACGTAGTTATAGATTCTCTCTAAAAAAAGGGCCTAAAAGAAGCACTAGGCCTTAAGACCAATATAGGCATAACAAAAGGGACCTGAAATTTTCTGCCAGGGCAGTTATATTTCTTGGTAGAATAAGACTTTAACAATGAAAGTCTATTACCGGCAACAGGCATACTGGACCCAACTTTGCCAAAGAAATGGGGAAATTCTAACAAGCTAAAAAAGTACCTTCCATACGCTCCATGTGAAAGGAGTCCGGGGGTCATCCACAGAACCTAACCTTCCGTCACTTCCCAGTCTTTACAGACGTGTGCCTCACGATCAGAAGTAGTCCTGGGTTTCATCTCAGCGGCGACACCGAAGTGGAGGCCCCTGCAGCCAGCGCACCGGGGCGGGCCGGCCGCCAGGTCAATGCCTGTGGTGGCATCTGGCCGGTCGGCTACTCTGCCCCTTGCTCGGCACCCAGCTTGTCCTCCAGAGCCCCAGGGCTGGCTGCACTCTCGCTCGTTGGAACAGCCCCCTCTTTCTTCTTTTCTGCCAACACTTCCAGCCCCATCATCCTGAGATAGTGAAGCCGTTCGTTCTTTGGCACAAAAGTTCGAATTGAGGCCTTTCCCCGCCATCCACACAACACGATTGGGCACTGGAGCGTGTCCGGTTTCCTGTGAACAGAACGGCTCCGGGTAAGCGTTAAACATCCTCCTAACTGCACTGTAGGCAGTACTAACACACAACTGCTCCCCAAAAATACCTCCGAGCCACAGGGAAGGCATTTTAGTCTGTGATTCTACGGAGGCTTCTCTCAAAGGAAAACCAGCTTCCTTCTTCCTGTCCTGAAGAGCATCAACGCCCTCAGGTTGACCAGTCTTTCCTTCTAAAAACTCACAGTGGGGGCTTCCCTGGTGGCGCCGTGGTTGAGAGTCCGCCTGCCGATGCAGGGGACGCGGGTTCGTGCCCCGGTCCGGGAAGATCCCACGTGCCGCGGAGCGGCTGGGCCCGTGAGCCACGGCCGCTGAGCCTGTGCTCCGCAATGGGAGAGGCCAGAGCAGTGAGAGGCCCGTGTACCGCCAGGAAAAAAAAAAAAAACCTCACAGTGGAATAACCTCCCAAATCTGCAGATTTCAAACACTTTCAGTGTTAGAATCTCCAAATACTTGCGTCTTGGCCAATGTGAAGACCTATCTGTGTGCCCCACCCTACCCACCAACAGGAATCTGTCCTGTCCCTCATGGCTCCTTGCAGCTCGCTGCCCACATCTACAGGTGAGCAAACTGAAGCCCCGCGGAGGCCTGGTAACTGGGCCCCGAGTAACAGCGCCAGCCGCGTGGGGCGCCAGGACCACCATTGTTTGCAGACTCAGTGCTTCCCGGAACTGGGTCTGGTCACCCACCTCCAGAACAGTACGATGCCCGGCACACCGAGCCTGCCTGTGTCCAGCAAGCAGTGCCATCTGGGTCCAAACACCTGGCTTCCCAGGCAGCATCAACTCCCCCTTCCTAACTGGGAGGGCGGCTGCTGCCTGTACCACGCGGGTGCCCCTTATCAAGCAGTATGCGCATCAGCGTGTACTACGCACACTGTTATTTACTTTCTTTCAAACGTGACTCTGGTCTAGTTTGAAGGCTCCTAAAGCCCTCATTTAAGTACACGTGTGTCCCAAGCCTCCCTGATGCCAGGCATCGGTGACACAGGCTGTGCAAGGAACAAACAAGCGTTTCAGTCACGTTTCTCAAAAAAAAAAAAAACAGAAAAAGAGAAGCGAAGGGATGCGGGAACACATCTCCTTTTCTTAGTGGTTTGATAAAAACGATGACGGGAAAACACCAGAAAATTCCCACACACTCCCGTTGTCTCCTCTCTAAACAATCTAATTCCTGAAGCTGTCTTTCCACCTGTGCGCTTCAACCAGCAGAAACCAGCGTATGTGGAAAAGCGGTGCCGCATCTTACAACCGCTTACAGTTTTCTACGTGGGCCACACGAGCACTGTTACCTTAAAACCCACCTGCCGTCTTTACTCCTGGTCCCACCCCCGCTCCCCCCAGGCTGCTCCCCGCAGACGATGCTGGGTGCCAGGAACTGGCCTCCTGTGCAGACTCCACCCAGGCTGCTGTCCAGCTGGGTCCTGCCTTTCAGAGAAGCTGCCCAAACCCCTCTCCGGCCCAGACCCTGTTCTATCTCCTCCTTTGGAAATGGTGCTTTATTTGACAGAGGCAGCTGTTAAATGTAAACCGGTCTGGGGGTACAAACGCTGACTCTGCCACCCCCTTGCTGAGGACCCCTGGGCCCGACACCCAAGTCCTCTGTCTTGTTTCTGGCGAGCGCTGACCACGTGGGACCTGCTCCCCCTGTGACGGGGTGTCACAGAGCAGTGGTTCCGTGGTCCTGAGGCGGCTGTCAGTCTAGCTACGGGGGCCAGCCCCCCCCTCCATGCCCCGGCCCAGAGCAACACTGCCTGATACCTAACGGGTGATCCACAAACACCAGCCAAACCAACAGCAGAGGTGGAAGAACTCTACCTCTCTTGACTGTCCTATCTGTACACTTCCTCTGTTTAAGATAAAAATCAGAATTAGATTTCTGGGGCACAGAGACTAAGACTCTGCCTTTCATCTTCTAAATAAAAATACACGTGGCTTGAAAGGAATGCTTTATCACGAGTGACATGCGAGAATATTCCAGTTCTAAAATTTGCACAGTACTGTTTGAGGGGAACATCATGAAAGGCTTCTAAGACCACCCACCGTCCCCCCACCGCCAAGAACACAGAGGCTCCGATGGCTGGAGCGTCTCACTTACGTGGGGTCCGGTTCGTACTTCAGGACGACGCTGCCCTTGGCTGGAAGAGAAACAGACACACACTGGTCGAGCTCTGCCAGCAGGGACACCTCTGCTGTGCACGTTTATGTGCCCAAAGAACAGTAATCTAGACTCTTGGTCTCAGGGGTCTTGAGGCAGAAAAGAGGCCTTTCCATCTAAATTCACAATGCCATCCACAAGCCAGGCACCAAGTGGGGTCACGGGGACAGTGCAGGAGAGGCTCACGTCAGACCACGGAGAGACTGAAACACTCAGCAAGCCTCTCTCAGGGGCAGGGAGGTGGGGATTAACTACTGCGTAATTCTCAGAACTCAAGACTAAATAAATAACTGCTCCAACTCCCAGAAAGAGCACGGAACAACACATTAAAAACTGTCAACAATTATGCTGCAGTCGCGTCCAAAGGTAGGATCAAAAGAGAAAGAGAACCCGCGTCCCCTCATCCTTTAAAGCGATCCCTGCGTTGAACGCAGCCCCGCCTGGGGAGGCGAGGACGCCCCGGCACGCACGGCGAGCTCCTGCTCCTCAGGCTTCAGGCCGGAGCGTGAGGCACACGAGACCACGTAACTTCACTGACTGATCTGTGCCCTTTTCATCCAGTCGAGCCGGAAACGAGGAATAAGTTTTAAAAAAGCAAGAATGAAGAGAAGAACAGAACTAGAGTCCCAGGTGGAATTACTTGTTTTCTGAGGAGGAAACGTCACCTCAGTGATTCGAGGTGGAAGTTTATGAAACAGAAAAGCAGGGATGTGACCGCTACCCACAGAGCAGCAGGAACCCTGGGCGAGGATGCACATTCTACCGCAGGGGGCTGGTCAAGGTGCCAAAGCAAGCCGACAGCCTGTGCTCGTCGGTCTCCTGGGCCTCGAGACGCAGACACACCCGAGCGCTAGGACCTGCCCTCTGCTTCCACGTGGGGCCCGGCCCTGGCGGCCTGAGCGACAGCGGGCGGCTTGGGGCTCTGGCAGGTGGGCTGCACAGGTGACTGTGGAAGGCTGGCTTGGGGAAGGAGAGCAACCCCAGCAATGCCCTTGACCCTGAGTGAAAGGGATTATCAGATATGTCTCCAGAAACCCCTCCGAAAATCGACACAGGCACTAAGAACAAAGTCACAGCGTACATAAGGTGAAAAAGCTCCATCAAGCAGGAACACCTACATCTTCACTATGTGTACGAGGACAAGTTACGTCTCTACGCCAGTCAGACCGCTTACCCATGTCCTTGACTTGGCTGTATGCGTCACTGCTGAGTTTTCTGAAAAATGGGTTTTCCTGGGTTAACAGAATTTTAACATCTTCCATCGAGACGGTGATAATTCTTGAATTAATAAAGGGATACAAGGTATATATTCCCTGTGGGAATAAAGAGAGGTAGGTGGCCGTTACGAAGGCAGCAATCACCGCCCATGCGCGTGAGGTGGGCCGCCGGTGTCCGCGGGGTTTGGCGGGCCCTCGCCTCACCGCAGCCCCTCCCCTCACCGCAGCCCCTGGCTGGCGGGACGCTGGTGACACACGGGACACACGCCAGCAAGCACAGCCCCACCCTGGGGCCCCGGGAAAGCTCAGTGTCTTCGAGAGCCCCCCTGGCAGGAGCCGGCCCGGTGCTCAGCGGTCCTGACCCGCCGGGCCGGCTCAGAATCGCCCATCCACGCCTTCGCGGCTCGTGCCGCCCCACCGGCTGCGCTCACCTCCTGCGCCAACCGGAAAGCACAGTCGAACTCTTCTCCGCTGTTATTTCGACACCAGACTTTAACCCCGGTGTTAATAACCTGGGATGGAAAATATCAGATGAAACGCACATAAGTGAAAGTCAGGATAATCGACTAAAATACTCCTTTCCAGCACAAGGAGACAGAGCTCTAAGTAGCTGCTGAAAAGAAGGAAAAAAGGGGTGGAAAATACTTCAGGAATCATCTGACATTTTAATAGATGTTCTCTTGGCCCGACCGATACTCTCACACGGCTTTGGTTTCTGTGGCTTATACGGACTGATAATTACAATAGACGTGAAAACCAGGAAACTCTGAGAACACTAGAACAGGTCAGCACACATTCCACGGACCACAGGGAGCAAGGATGCCGTCAGCCTGGAAGCCCCAGCAGACAGCCAAGAGAGGACAGGAAAGACGGCGCCTAATGGCCTAGCACTGTCCTGAGAACCCTCTGACCTCGGGGACCTCCAGACCACACAGAGATGAGCTGCGTTAAACAAGCAGGCAAGAGGGAAATGAGCTGGGAAAACTAGAGCCAATGAAAAGAGGACCCAGCAGCGGAAAAATTCTAAGGAAAATGGAAAAAAACAAATAAGGCCAAGTGCCCACAGGAGCAGCAGGCAGACGTCGGTCCCCCGTGACACAGACGGCGTGAGCCCAGGGGGGCGGACAGGACACGGCCGGGCAGCCTGTGCCTGGCGGCGGCTGAGGCCCCTGGGCAGCTCGGCTCCCCTCTGCCCACGACGGACAGACTGGCAGGGCCGCATCAGGGCCGGCCCCTCCCAACCGAGTCCGAGCAGACGCGAGAGCACAGCACGCTGAGCGCACGCGGGCCCCGGGGCTGTGTGAGCGGTACCTTCACCCTCTCACTGTTGTTCAGCAGCACGTTTCTCAGCTCCTTGGACACCATGTAGAGCTGCCTTCTCTTCCCCTCCACGGTTCGAGTTAACAAATTCATCTTTGGGAAGGAAGGGCCCAAAGCATAAAATTTCCTGTGAAAAAGAAAGGGCTGCTTACAAGAGTTCCGTTCAGAATGTGACGAAGGCCTCTTGGCGGCCTGCTCTCCCCGACAGATCCCATTTCTCAAAGCTGCTGTGGTTAAGGGTGCTGGCACTCCGCCGTGGACGCCCACCTTCACCCGCTTCACCTGGGCCTCCAGGAGCTTCGCCCGAGCGCAGCTAGATCTGGGACCTGCGCTAACAGGTGCAACTTCTCCCCTCAACTGCTGCTCCAACACCACACCTGAGAGCACCCACCTGCTCCACGGGCATTTTAGGAGGGATTTTTTACAAACACAGGCAAAGGACCACTATCTACAAGACAATGAATATAAGCGACCACTCTGGCTTAAAGATACTAAGTGCAACAAACAAGGAAGAGATGAACCCACGACTGTTACCCTGAGCACCCTGCTCTACCTGGAAGTCCACCCAGACCCACGGCTCTTCACTTCCTAGCCGGGGACAAGGCGGGGCGCCCTGGCCGCAGTCCAGAGTTTTCCATCTCTCTGTCATCTCTACCTCTGGGTGGCTTAGGTTCTCTGATGACTGCTCACCTTAAATTGAAGGGTTCAGTAAACACCCTCTAAACTTTCATCCAGCTCTGACATGCGTTGTTAAAAAGGGGCTAAACGAAAAACTACAGTTAAACGTGACCACACGTGCATTTAACCCTACGGTAAACTTAAAAGAAGAATTTAAAACGTTGAATTCACCCTTACTGGATAGGTGGAAACAATGGGTCGTCTTCAGGAATAAATACAAACGGATCTTCTTTAAATCCAAAGAACTTCATTTTCTTAGGTGGAGGAGGACTGAGAGGGGAGTGGAGACGAGATCATCTGTCATCTGAGGAATGCCGCTAAATCCCGACAGCACACTCCTCCTCCCGCCCAGCCCTCAGCCCAGCCCCAGGCTCTGTGGGCAAGTAGGCCTCTTCCCTCCGGAGGACGGCCAGAGGCATCACCCACCCCGGGGGTCGTCAGCACTGAACCGTGTCCTATACAGCAAGGACCTTCTCACCCCTGCAAAACCACCCCCGAGAGAGCTCTGGGCTCCTGTTTAATCTACGAGGGCTGGGGAGACACAAGAACGTGAGGATCAAGACACAACCGTTGGGCTTCCCTGGTGGCGCGGTGGTTAAGAATCCGCCTGCCAATGCAGGGGACACGGGTTTGAGCCCTGGTCCGGGAAGATCCCACGTGCCACGGAGCAACTGAGCCTGTGCACCACAACTACTGAGCCCGCGCTCTAGAGCCCGCGAGCCACAACTACTGAGCCCGTGTGCTTCAACTACTGAAGCCCATGCGCCTAGAGCCCCTGCTCCGCCACAAGAGAAGCCACCGCAATGAGAAGCCCACGCACCGCAATGAAGAGTAGCCCCCGCTTGCCGCAACTAGGGAAAGCCTGCGTGCAGCAGCCAAGACCCCAACGCAGCCAAAAATAAAACAAAATAAAATAAAGACACAACCGTTTCTTACCCACACACACCATCTTTCTTATTTCCATTATTCTCTAAATTCTCAGCTCTTTCAGTTGCTTCTGTGTCGCTAATACCAGCGGCCGGTTTACTCTCCAGCTCCAAGGGGTGGGAAACGCTCCTTCCCATGGGATCTGCGGGGCCCGGCTGCACAGGCCCTCGCGGCTCTGCAGACTCACCCTGCAGCTGGAACAGGGGGTAAGCTTGTTTAAACTCACAACCTCCTCTGCCCTGATACAGGAAAAGAAGGAACTCAAAACGTCTCAAAATCCATCCAATGAATACAGCATCTCATGTACAAAAGAGAGACAACAGAATTGTTTTTAAACAAGTGTTTTAAGTCTGTCTGCTATTATAAGCAGAATTCATGGGCACTGATTCTAGTTTTAACTTCCCGTTTCCGAGCAAAGGCCAACAACGCCAGCTTGTCTTCACTCAGAAATGCTGCCGTGCATCTGCTCTGCGTGATGAGTCGCACGCTGCCCCAAACGTGCTATCTGGGGCCGAGAAGACAAGGACATACATAAAGGACAGTGGAAACTCTCCCAGGACCCCTGGATAAACCGCTGTGGAGATTAGAAGAAAGATAGTAGAGTGCACCTCTAGGGACCGAGAAACTACCTGTACAAAAACGATCTTCTGATCCTGGATAACAGTATAAATTTGGCTTTAAGAATGTGCAAAATGTTTCACTTACATGAATTTCTTATGTATATTTTATATACAATCTTATATAAAAAAGCTATTACATAACACACAGCACAGAGACTACAGGTAACAGCACTGTTGCATATTTCAAACTTCCCAAGAGAGGAGATCTCCAAAGTTCTCACCATGAGGAAAAACATTCTGTGACTATGTATATACAAACGGAATCATTATGTCGACCACCTGAACTAATATAATGCTGTATGTCAACTACACCTTAACTTAATGAAATTCTTTAAAGCTACACATCCTTTCTAACAGGTCACAAGATTGGTAAAAGTGACAATTCTCAATCCCTATGAAGTGAGTTTACGAATTAGGACACTTGAACACAGAAAAGTTCAACATGTCCCTCAGTTCACAAAGCTATTAAGCGGACAAGTTGGTAAAGTTCTTAAGCTATTAACACTAGGCAACACTGCCTCCCAGAAAATGTACTCTATGGGCTTCCCTGGTGGCGCAGTGGTTGAGAGTCCGCCTGCCGATGCAGGGGACATGGGTTCGTGCCCCGGTCCGGGAAGATCCCACATGCCGCGGAGCGGCTGGGCCCGTGAGCCATGGCCGCTGGGCCTGCGCGTCTGGAGCCTGTGCTCCGCAACGGGAGAGGCCACAACAGTGAGAGGCCCACATACCACAAAAAAA
>RJWK010032845.1:0-23456 GCA_004363435.1 Platanista minor | reverse complement strand
ATATGTTTTCTTTGTATTTAATTTTTGATAGTTTGATTAGTATGTGCCTTGGCGTGTTTCTCCTTGGATTTATCCTGTATGGGACTCTCTGTGCTTCCTGGACTTGATTAACTATTTCCTTTCCTATATTAGGGAAGTTTTCAACTATAATCTCTTCAAATATTTTCTCAGTCCCTTTCTTTTTCTCTTCTTCTTCTGGAAGCCCTATAATTCGAATGTTGGTGCGTTTAATGTTGTCCCAGAGGTCTCTGAGACTGTCCTCAGTTCTTTTCATTCTTTTTTCTTTATTCTGCTCTGCAGTAGTTATTTCCACTATTTTGTCTTCCAAGTCACTTATCCGTTCTTCTGCCTCAGTTATTCTGCTATTGACCCCATCTAGAGTGTTTTTAATTTCATTTATTGTGTTGTTCATTGTTGCTTGTTTCATCTTTAGTTCATCTAGGTCCTTGTTAATTCTATTTCCAAGGTTTTGGATCATGTTTGCTATCATTATTCTGAATTCTTTTTCAGGTAGACTGCCTATTTCCTCTTCATTTATTAGGTCTGGTGGGTTTTTATCTTGCTCCTTCATCTGCTGGGTGTTTTTCTGTCTTCACATTTTGCTTATCTTACTGTGTTTGGGGTCTCCTTTTTGCAGGCTTCAGGTTCGTAGTTCCCATTGTTTTTGGTGTCTGCCCCCAGTTGCTAAAGTTGGTTCAGTGGGTTGTGTAGGCTTCCTGGTGGAGGGGACTAGTGCCTGTGTTCTGATGGATGAGGCTGGATCTTGTCTTTCTGGTGGGCAGGTCCACGTCAGGTGGTGTGTTTTGGGGTGTCTGTGCACTTATTATGATTTTAGTCTGCCTCTCTGCTAATGGGTGTGGTTGTGTTCCTGTCTTGCTCGTTGTTTGGCATAGGGTGTCCAGCACTGTAGCTTGCTGGTCTTTGAGTGAAACTGGGTGCTGGTGTTGAGATGGAGATCTCTGGGAGATTTTCGCCATTTGATATTATGTGGGGTTGGGAGGTCTCTTGTAGACCGGTGCCCTGAAGTTGGCTCTTCCACCTCAGAAGCACAGCACTGACTCCTGGCTGCAGCACCAAGAGAGTTTCATCCACATGGCTCAGAATAAAAGGGAGAAAAAATAGAAAGAAAGAAAGAAAGAGAGAGAGAGAGAGGAAGGAAGAAAGGAAGGATAAAATAGAATAATGTTAGATAAAATAAGGTTATTAAAATAAAAATTATTAAGATAGACAAATTTTTAAAAGTTAAAAACAAACAAACAAACAAAAAAAACCCAGACAGATAGAACCCTAGGACAAATGGGGAAAGCAAAGCTATACAGACAAAATCTCACACAGAAGAATACACATACACACTCATAAAAAGAGGAAAAGGGGAAAAAATATCTTGCTCTCAAAGTCCACCTCCTCAATTTGGGATGATTTGTTGTCTATTCATGTATTCCACACATGCAGGGTACATCACTTTGATTGTGGGGATTTAATCCGCTGCTCCTGAGGCTGCTGGGGGAGATTTCCCTTTCTCTTTGTTCGCACAGCTCCCGGGGCTCAGCTTTGGATTTGGCCCCACCTCTGTGCGTAGGTAACCGGAGGGCGTCTGTTCTTCGCTCAGAGAGGACGAGGTTAAAGGAGCCTATGACTAGGGGGTTCTGGCTCACTCAGGCCGTGGGGAGGGAGGGGCACAGAGTGCGGCGCGAGCCAGCGGCAGCAGACGTTGCACCAGCGTGAAGCACGCTGTGCGTTCTCCCGGGGAAGCACAGAGTGCGGCGCGAGCCAGCGGCGGGACGTTGCACCAGCGTGAAGCACGCTGTGCATTCTCCCGGGGAAGCCGTCCCTGGATCACGGGACCCTGATGTTGGCTGGCTGCACAGGCTCCGGGAGGGGAGGTGTGGAGAGTGACCTGTGCTTGCACACAGGCTTCCTGGTGGCGGCAGCAGCAGCCCTAGTGTCTCGGGCCCGTCTCTGGGGTCCGCACTGGTAGCCATGGCTCACGCCTGTCTCTGGAGCTCCTTTAAGCAGCGCTCCCAATCCCCTCTCCTTGCGCACCAGGAAACAAAGAGGGAAGGAAAAGTCTCTTGCCTCTTCGGCAGGTCCAGACTTTTCCCGGGCTCCCTCCCGGCTAGCTGTGGTGCACTAAACCCCTGCAGGCTGGGTTCACGGTGCCAAAGCCAGTCCTCTCCGTGCACTACGAACCCTGAGCCTCAGCTCCCAGCCCCGCCCGCACCGGCGGGGGAGCAGACAAGCCTCTCGTGCTGGTGAGTGCTGGTGGACGCAGATTCTCCGTGCGGGAATCTCTCCGCTTTGCCCTCCGCTCCCCTGTTGCTGTGCTCTCTTCCGGGACTCCCAAGCTTCCCCCCTCCGCCACCCACAGTCTCTGCCCGCGAAGGGGCTTCTCAGTGTGTGGAAACCTTTCCTGCTTCGCAGCTCCCTCCCACTGGTGCCGGTCCCGTCCCTATCCTTCTGTCTCTGTTTTTTCTTTTTTTTTGTTTGCCCTCCCCAGGTACGTGGGGAGTTTCTTGCCTTTTGGGAGGTCTGAGGTCTTCTGCCAGCGTTCAGTAGGTTTTCTGCAGGAGTTGTTCCACGTGTAGATGTATTTCTGGTGTATCTGTGGGGAGGAAGGTAATCTCCGTGTCTTACTCTAACGCCATCTTTTCTCTAATCTCCCAAGTTTTGGCTTTTATGAATAATGCTGCAGTGAACATGGGGGTGCAGATATCTCTTCAAGATAGTGATTTCATTTCTTTTGGATATATACTCAGAAATAGGATTGCTGGATCATATGGTGATTCTATTTTAAATTTTGTGAGGAACCTACATACTGGCTTCACAATGGTTGTACCAGTTTACATTCTCACCAAGTCATCTTTTCTAACTTTCTATTTTTTAAGACATATTCATATTTTATGATGGGTTAAAGTTTCCTTGTGTGAAACCTAGTAACAAATTTAAGTATTTACTTTTTAGACTGTTTCTGTAATTTTAGTTATCTAGGATATAAAAGGTGGGCTGCTGCATGTATTTCAATTTGTCCACTTCAACTGGAACTAAAACAAAACCTTAAGTAACATGGCTATTAGAGTTTAACTCTGTTTGGCTCTGGATAGATCACATATGTGAAACTGGGTGTCATTAAGATGAGAAATGATGAATTAAAGTGAGCTGATGAAGGATTTTGAAGGCATTTTTTTTACATCTTTATTGGAGTATAATTGCTTTACAATGCTGTTAGTTTCTGCTTTATAACAAAGTGGATCAATTATACATATACATATGTTACCATATCTCCTCCCTCTTGCGTCTCCCTCCCTCCCACCCTCCCTATCCCACCCATCCAGGTGATCACAAAGCACCGAGCTGATCTCCCTGTGCTATGTGGCTGCTTCCCACTAGCTATCTGTTTTATGTTTGGTAGTGTGGAAGTAATAAGGTTATTCAGCCTACCAAAAAGAAAGGCTTTGGTGTTGGTTAAAATTTGTTCTCATATATTTGGAAAGTAATCAAGAATTAGAATAAGAACTTGGATTCAAGCTTATATGAGGATGGTCAGACCTGGAAAACCAGTTCCAAATAAGTTTGAAATCGAGGAATGTGTGTAGGTGACAGGATGATGTTAAAATAGGAATGTAGAGCACAGTACATAGTGTTAAAATAAACAGTTGGTAGTATAGACAGATAGCCATGTCAGTGCTATCCAGTTTATCAGGCAAGTAAGACAGTGTGATCGGGAATCTGGGAGCAAGTATTATAGTATCACCATAAAGCCTGCGTTTCAAGACAGACATAAAAATTTAAACAACCATCTGAACCTTGAACATCGTTTGGAACATCCACACAAGGTGGTCATTTAACATAAACATAAAAGTGTCCAATGTCAAGGTACTTATTTCAAGGTACTCTACTTTATCTTTGGAAAGCATTGTTTAAGAAAGTTAATTTTTATACTGAGCTTAAATCTGTCTCCTTATAGCTTCCACCAGTTGATACTTCTCAGTCTTATCTCCAAATCTCAGCACCCAACATTCCTATTGCCTAAAATGCCTAATGCCTATCCTTCCTGATTAGCTGAGCTCTGCCCATGAGTCAAGGGTTTACTCATATCCTGTCATCTTTCTGAAATGTCTTTGACTTATCCAGTTCATAACGTTTTTCTGAACTATCATAGAATTTCCTCTATCTACCAGGTATAGATATTGAGAATATATAGTATAAGATGCCTTTTTCGGTATACTTTTCTTATGTTCCCAACTTCACTGTAAATTTCAAGACCAAGGTTATGCCCTCGATATCTCTATAGCCAAGACCATCTAGCATACCACTGAGCATACTGAGTGTTTTCTGAAGAAGATTATTTGCTCTTGGCTTTGTCTGATCAAACACCTACCCTTCAAACATGTAATTAACTTTTGTGTTGTGTATGTCAGAGACTGCATGGGACTTGAAACCTGGAGTTTGTGTAGTACACAAAGACTACTTCTTAGCCAAATTGTTAGGTAGGTAAGTTTGCACTACACTCCTTCTCTCCCTATTTCATCATTTCTTTTAGGTACTCCTCATTTCTGCATGCTTAGTGCCTTTAGGATTCTCAGAATTTAACATTATTACCTCCATCCAGTCTAAATGTTGCTCTAGGCTTCAGACCCAGTCTGTTTGCTCAGAGCTTGCTCTTCCCAGAATACAGTATTAGGAAATTTCCCCTTGTTAATGGGTTACCACAAAATACCTTAAAGCATAGTCACTTTAAAATTGGTGACTTCCAAAGAGCGGAAGTAAGGGCAGAAATTCCAACAAGCAATGTCAAAGGAGTGTTGGATGCAATACTTTTGATTAAACCTTTCCAATTATAACAGACCTTTGAGCTACTTCTTCATTTATGAATCCTTGATGAAGATTTCATGTTCTTTTGTTTTAAATGTGAGTGAAAATTCTATAGATGCATTGGCATCAGGAGGAGTCTGACATTTTCAGAGGGAGACTCATGCAGAACAATTGGGAGTTTTGTTTTTTCAACATATTTAATATGCATTGTCAACCTATGCCTTATAAAAACTTTTTATTGATATTTTAAAGTAATTGTAAATTCACTAAGTAACAAAGAAATGTATAGGAAATTGCTGTCCATCTTTCCCTCACCTCTTCCAATGTTAACATCTATACACAACTATAGTACTGTCAACTGAAAGAAAAACACACAACCTAAAATTTGAGAGTTGAATTTTATTTGGGGAACTTACTGAGGACTATAGCCTTGGAAACAACCTCTCAGCTCTGAGGAACTGGTTTGGAGAGGGAAGGGAAGACCCAGGATATATAAGAGGTTTTTTTTCCTGAAAAAAAACATGAAGCCAAACATCAAAACATTACTGCTAATCTCAAAGAACAGACATCTCAAGTTAATAATTTTAGTGCTTTCTATGTATGACAAGATGCAAGAATCTGGGTTCATTGAAATTATTCACTTAGATATGCATCTTAACTATCTAAGGCCAGTATCCAAGGCACAGAATGCTTCCTGGTGTTTTTCATCCTGAATTCTCCTCAAGGTGTACTGTTGGTGACTGACTGTGGGTGACTAATGTCTTGATCTTTGTAGAACTGGAATGGCAGCAACATCTTTGTTCACAGTACAATATCAAAAACAGGAAATTGACATTGGTACAAACCTCAGTTTATTCAGATTTCATCAATTATGCATACACTAATGTGTATGTGTGCGTGCATGTGTGCCCATAGCTCTGTGAAATTTTATCATACGTATAGCTTCATGTAATCACCACCACAATCAAGATACATATTTTACTATCACCACAAAACACCCTCATTCTGCATTTTCATAGCTACACACCACATCCTTACCTCATTGCAACCACTACTGTTCTTCATCTCTGTAATTATGTTATTTAACAAATGTTATAAAATAAAATCTTACTATATATTCGAGACTTTTTTTTGCATTCAACATAATTCTCTTGAATTATGTACCATTTGGTACAGGTTGATGCACCAAAATTTAACCATTTGCCCACTGAAAAGTGTATGGATAGTTTCCAGGTTTTGACTGTTATGAGTAAAGTTGAATATGTGATTTTGTTTAACATTTCTTTTCCTTTAGGAAGTATTGTGCCACTTCCACATGATCTTTGTGGCTTCAGATGTGAAATTTGCCGTCATTTGAACCAGTGTTCCTTTATAGGTAACATGTCATTTTTTCTGGCTGTTTTGAGACTTCTTGTTTTTAGTTTTCAGAAGTTCAATTATGATGTCTGTTTGTGTTTTTTGGGGCTTATCCTATGTGTGTTTTGCTCAACTCCTGGAATCTGTAAATTAAAGTACCAATATTTCACTGAAGTTTGATAATTTTCAGCCATTATTTTTCAAATATATTTCAACTCCATACTTTCTCCTCGCCTATGACTCCTATGATACAAATTTTATATATTTCTTATTATCACATACATCCTTGAAGCTATGTTCATTTTCAAAAGACTGTTTTCTTCCTGTGGCTCAGAATGTGACCCTATCAGTCCTCCAGTTCACTGATTCTGTCTTCTATCATATCTACTCTACTATTGAGCTTGTCCAGTGAATTTTTAAAAAAGAAATTTGGCTATTTTATTTTTATGTTGTATAATTTCCAATTGGTTGTTTTTTATAACCTCTATTTCTTTGGACTTCCTATTTTTTCTATTTGTTTCAAGAGAATTTATAATTATTTATAGAAACATATTTATAATGCCTGTTTAAAATCCCTGTCAGACAATCTCTGCATCTGTTTCATCTCAGTGTTGGTGTCGGTTGATCATCTTTAGTAGTGTTTTTCATTGTATGACTAGTGATGTACATTTGTATTTTAGACATTTTATGTATAATGTTACAAGGCTCTTGATCCCATTTAAATCTCTGTTTCAGCAGGAAGTCATCCTACTTAGGTTTTGCATGTAGGACCTTGCCTACTTTTGTGAGTTGTAGTTCCAACAATAATTTAATTTTCAGAGCCTCTACATTTTATTCTGATTGGCTTTGTACTTCTGGTTCCACTGGAGCTCCTGCTCAGTTCCTGCATGTGCTGCCCGATGTCCTTCAGTGTGAGGTTCAGGAAACTCTTGGCTTTGACTGCTGCCACTTTGTAGGATCAGTCTCACTGCTCTCCCAGGTGTGTGACAGGAACTCTGCTATGCTCTTACTGCTGTGGCAGATTGGGCTGCCACTGATTCAGGTGAGGATTGGTGGATGGGTCCCTGACTGGCCCTGCTGATACTCTTACTGTGGAAGATATGGCTGCTGTTGCTCTGGGTGTGGGAAATGGATCCTGCTATGCTGGTGTGCCGTGGATTGAGTTCTCACTCATTTGGGTGTGCTGTGTTAGATGGGTCCCTTATTGGGCACCACTGATGCTACTGCTACAGAAGATCTGGCCATTGCTGCCCTCCTGACATTCCCACTATGGCAGAACAGACCACCTGTCTCGGTGTACGGTAGACGTTGCTATTGTTGCTACTTCTGTGGTTGTTTGAGCCTGCTGCTGCTCCATATGTGAAGTTGTCAATGTGTCCACATTGGACCCTTCTGCTCCGGCTGTTGCTCTTTGGATCTGGCCAGCGCTGTCCAGGGTGTTTTACAAGGATAACACTGATGCTGCTGCTGTGGTAAATTGGGCTATGAACTGCCCTGAGTATGGGGTATGGATGGATCTCTCTACTAGGTCTCTGCTGAGCTACCTGTTTTGGGTCCTTTGGCAACAGAAATAAGACTTTTCCTGTTGTTTTTTGTTTTTCTTCTACGTGCATTGGAGCTTCCAAATTGCAGCCCAGTCGAGAATATGTGGGAGATGAAAAGGAAAACCCATGAAACTCACTATCATGTGATTCCTCAAGTCCTGAGATTTCTAGACAGTCTGCCTTTTTTCTTTCCATCTTTTAGGGTCCTTTTATGATTGTCTGTTGAATTATTTCCAGAGTATTTAATTATATTTAGAGGAAAAGAGCAGGGAAAAGTGAGTCTATGCCATCTTTTCCTGGAACTGGAAGATCTATGCCTTTTTATTATATTTACTGACAGGGGGATGAAAGCATAAGTATTTTGTAAGGTATATAAAACTAACGTACTGGGAACCATGTTGGAGCAAAATATGAAAAATAAATTTCTGCACTCTTTTCTGCCTTCAAATTTAACCGTGTAATTATGAAGAGGATTAGAGATTTGTTTGACTTTTATCTCTTACTAATGAGGTATCAATTATAAGCAATGTGGAATCATACTTACTGGGTATATTAGCTCCCTTTCAAAGAGCTATACATCAGTTATCATTACTGTAAGATAATGGGGAATTTCTTTTGATTTTCTGAGATTTTCCTCATTTTTTTAATAGAAAGCCTCAATAATGTTTGCATTCTAGATTTTAATATTAAATTATGTAAAAGGATAACAGATAATAATTTGGATATTCTAGAAAAATATGTCAATTAACACAGAGTGAACAATTATATCAATGCCTAATGAGGTTTTTTTTTTTTTTTTTGCTGTACGCGGGCCTCTCACTCTTATGGCCTCTCCCGTTGCGGAGCACAGGCTCCGGACACGCAGGCTCAGCAGCCATGGCTCACGGGCCCAGCCGCTCCGCAGCACGTGGGATCCTCCCGAACCGGGGCACGAACCCGCGTCCCCTGCATCGGCAGGCGGACTCTCAACCACTGCGCCACCAGGGAAGCCCTCTAATGAGGTTTTTAACCCACTATGTTTCTAATAAATTTTGCCTACCAGTTTGACTAACATGAAAATATAGAGGACTTAATTAAGCATAGTATTTTTTGAAAAGTCATTGCTTCAGTAAGCTTTCATCTTAACCCCAGACTTCCTTACCACTTTTGATACAAGACATATATAGGTATATTTTTGTTCTTTGCCCCTGGTTTCTGACACAGACCTTCTAAAATGCTTGGAATCTCCTGAGTGATAAAGGTGACAGGAATGTCTTTTGTTATTCATAGCAAGCCCCTTTCAACCATGCCTGAGGTTATGCTAATGAAGTAACTCTTGGTGGGCCCCTAGATAGCTTTAGGATGGGGACTAGTTGCCAGAGAAACCAACCATGTGATTAGAGGGTTAAAGCTTTCCACCCCACTCCTGACCCATGGACTTCAGGGAGGGGACAAGAACTGAAGGTTGACTTCAATTACCAATGGTCAATGATTTAATCAATCTTGCCTATATATAATAGAACCTCCACCAAAACCCCAAATGATGGGATTCAGAGAGCTTCCAGGTTAGTAAACACATCCAAATACTTGGAGGGTGGCATACCTCAACTCTGTGGTGACAGAATTTACTGAGTTCAGGACCCTTCTGGACCTCTTCATCTGGCTGTTCATTTCTATCCTTTCATTATATCCTTTATTATAAACTGGCAATAGTAAGTAAAGTTCTTTCCTGAGTTCTGTGAGCCATTCTATCAAATTATTTAACTTGAGGTGAGGATTGTGGAAACCCTCAGATTTATAGCTGTTAGGACAGAAGTACCTGGGACTCACAACTGGCATCTGAATTTGGGGTAGTCTGGTAGGCCTGTGCCCAGACTATATATATATGTGTGTGTATATATATATATATATATATATATGTATATATATGTATGTATATATATCTCCACCAGTGAGGATTAAGCCTTCTAAGATAATTGCTGAATTGTTGGGAAGGAAGAAACCATATACTTTTATTTCCATTTTGATACCTCCAATGAAATGAATGATAACGAAACCATTTTTAAAACTTTACTATGTACCACCTTGCTTTTACAAGCACCATCTTATGAGGTAAGGTAATATCCCACTTTATAGATGTAGAAACTGAATTTTTTTTTTTTTTTTGGCGTACGCGGGCCTCTCTCTACTGTGGCCTCTCCCCTTGCGGAGCACAAGCTCTAGACGAGCGGGCTCAGCGGCCATGGCTCACGGGCCCAGCCGCTCCGCGGCATGTGGGATCTTCCTGGACCGGGGCACGAACCCGTGTCCCCTGCATCAGCAGGCGGACTCTCAACCACTGCACCACCAGGGAATCCCCTAGAAACTGAATTTTATGTTGCTGTTATTTTGCTCATTGCCACTCAGCTAGTGAATGCTGGATTCAGGTTTCAAACTCTGCTTTTTCTCAAAGCTCATGTTATTCAGTTTGACCTGCTAATTGAACCCTATAAGTTATAACAATGATTAACTCACTTTGTTTCTTATACAGAAGTCTTGGAAAGTGATGGGGATTTATACCTAGAATCAGATTTGGGTTCAAATGTCATGAGAATTTCGTCCTCTGAGATTGGTCAAATGGTTACATATATATTTCCTGTCAAAATCATGAACTGGTGCCTAACCATAGGAATTGGGCAAGCTTTGGCATGAGGTTTACCTGGGATGGTCTTGGTTTTAGTACTGAAAGTCAGATGTGTCAGGAAACCTATCTGTCCCTAGCAAGCCAGCAGAGTTGGTCACCTTAGGTTAATAAAACTAGTCCTACAGAAAGTAGAAAAGTCAATAGAGAAGAGGCTTCCTTTGCAATAAATTAACCAAAATTTTATGTGTAATTTAAGACAAATCTTAGGTACAAGTAAATTACTTGTTTATTTCCTTAATATTGGTCTATTAATATTTATTAAGATTTTAATGTTATATATGGCTCCTTGGATTTTTACTGCCCTGAATTTCAAGTTTGTAGAACTAAACATGTTTGCTATTATTAAACTACTTACAAGGAAAATCAACTTATATGTCTAATTTGTAATCAACTACATTCTTTTTTTTCCATAAAAGGTAAACTTTGCAACTTCTTTTTAAAATGTACAGTCAGATGACCTTTGATATTTGACATTTCTAAGAATTTTTAAAAATCTCAATTTAATTTCAGAATCACACAGCATCTAGGCTTCTCTGGCCTTGGTTACTATTTCCAGGGAATGGGTTCCTTAAAAGCAAAATAACTTTTGGAGAATCCAAATTCATGACATTCATTAGCCTGGTAAAGCATCAGGCTACATGCACAGACATAACATCAAAACAGCTAGTTGAAAACTAAAACAATCAGTAAATAAATTGGTTGTTTTGGCAAAACACCAGGGAAATAATTTGTTGTGTTTGAACATTTTCCCTCAGCTTAATCTGGCCAAAGGCACAGAAAAAATACATTTTAGGTAAATTGTGATTTTATGATGTAATTTCTTTACTGTCACAACCTGAATTTCCTTAAAACTCTGGATATTACAACACAATTATATCAGCATTTGGGGAAGAAATTTGATCTGGAATGCAAGTGAAAATTATGAAGAAGAAAAATTTGTCTTGGAAAACTTTTTTTTCTTAATTCTTTCCATTTGCACTTGCACCACCCTTACCTTACTGATTTATCCATGGGAAAAATCTCTGAATATGAGGAAGTTTTTCCTCTTTGTCAGAGGCCTCATTTATCCGTGCTCTGCCGCCTACCCCATGGTGTCCCTAGGTACCATACAATATACTTACATACAGCCCCATAATACCTGAGGCTCCTGTAATCCCAAAGTAACCCTATCAGTGCCATGCTGTATTCTTCATCTTCCTCTGGCACAGACTTGTCAGGTCTATGTATTACAGTAAGTCCTGTCTTCTAAACTATGCTAAACTCTTTTGAGTTATACTTCTGATGGTTTTCCATGCCCTGTCTGTGGATCATCACAAAGGAAGAGAATACTTGAATATTTTGTAGGATTTGCTCAGCCCAGGTAGCAGAGTAGATTCTAGGAAATGGAAATGACATACATAAAGAGAGTAGAAAGAATAGAGAAGGCTGCCATCACTGGAGCATAGACAGTGAGGTGACAAGTGTCATGAGAAGAGTGTGTAATTTTAACTGAAAGCAGTGAGTAATATGGACATTTGAAGAAATGTTATGTCTATTTTGGAGATATTTAGCGTCAAGCATCTTTTATTCATAGTTTTCATTATCACATCTTTTGGACCTATGAGAATAGAAAGCTCTATTCAAAAGTTCATTTATTCCCAATTAACTTTTGAAGACCCTTTCATTAAGTAACACTTTCTTTGAAATGTGGATTTCTTCATCCATAAGGGCTATTGTTATATATTTTAAGGGCAGAAAAGCCTGGAGGATGTTTTTGAGCTTGACCTCCTTGAAAATATCTGGGTGCTGGAGATACAGTGTACTCTTGAAGGAAATAGCAAAGTGGAAATTTTTGTACATATTTCAAACCTCATTTAGAATCCAGACACTATTTGAGCTGGTGTCAAGGATGCATGAAATTAAATTTAGGAAAGCTCAACTTTAAGCAATATTAAGTTATTCCTGCATAGGGTGGTTAGATGCCGGGTAGGAATTAAAAATGGCCGTTTTCCCACGGAAGTTAATGACACTGGTGAGAGTCTTTTCATAAGTCTGCACATCAAATATGTACAGATGATATAAGGGGCTGAGGTTAGATTCAAGGAATCTTATAAAAAGGAAGGTGGAGGGTCTGTGGGATGAGAAAGCATCTCATGGGAATTTGTTACTTTCTGACTAAGGGGCAAAAGTCAGGTTTTTAAGCGTGTCTGCAAAAGTCTTCCTCATCGGGCTTCCCCGGTGGCGCAGTGGTTGAGAGTCCGCCCCCCGATGCAGGGGACACGGGTTCGTGCCCCGGTCCGGGAAGATCCCACATGCCGCGGAGCGGCTGGGCCCGTGAGCCATGGCCGCTGAGCCTGCGCGTCTGGAGCCTGTGCTCCGCAACGGGAGAGGCCACAACGGCGAGAGGCCCCGCGTACCGGGAAAAAAAAAAAAAGAAAAAGTCTTCCTCATAGAAACTATGATTTCAACAGAATGATAAAGCATATTTTAAAAACAGTATTCAACTAGGTGTTTTAATTTAAAATACTAGAAAACTATATAGTATATTCTGTGAATAACCTGGAGTTTAAATGCTTAAGTTTTCAAATCAAGATATATTTTATTGTTGAATTTTAAAACATTCAGTTTTTAAAATAAACATTATAGTGGTTTCCATATATATTTTAATTCATATTTTATGTGATATATTAAAAAACTGAGGATGATCATTATTACATTTGATAAATATATTGTAATATGAGTTATAAAATTGAACAAATATCACTAGTACCTCCTAGTATATTTTAAAATATGGAGTTGTTTTATGCAATGGGGATTTTCTACAGAAGGTAATCATATTTGCTTTTTCCTATATTGCAAAATTTCTAAAGTCTATATCAGACAGTCCTTTAACCACAGATTCTTTGTTTTATAAAACTGTGCATTTTCAAATTGTTTGCACATCTCTTGTCATTTGACCCTTTCAACAACCCTACGAAATAATTAGTACCAATATGGTTGATCACAGATGAAGAAACTGAGATTCAGAAAGGTAGCATAACTAAGATTATGTGGCTAATTGGTTGCAGAGGGAGAACCAACATTTAGAATGTCTAGCTCCCAATCCAGTGTGCATTTCATTATTCTTTGTGGTTTCTTCTCAAACTGTCATAATCAGACCACTTAGTTCAACATGAATATTTCCCCAAAACCCAAGGGAACGAGGGTGCTTTTTTTTTTATTATTATTATTATTATTTTGCAATACGTGGGCCTCTCACTGTTGTGGCCTCTCCCGTTGCAGAGCACAGGCTCTGGACGCGCAGGCTCAGCGGCCATGGCTCACGGGCCAAGCTGCTCCGCGGCGTGTGGGATCTTCACGGACTGGGGCACGAACCCGTGTGCCCTGCATCGGCAGGCGGACTCTCAACCACTGCGCCACCAGGGAAGCCTGAGGGTGCTTATTAATAATGCTACTGCATTGTATGTGATATATCTGAAAAACAGGAAAAAGTGGATCATATGAATTGCTCACAAAATAGTGAGGACATTAGGAAAAGAAACATCTTTCAATTTAGCAAGTTCGGCTGGATGAGCTTGGGCAGATAGCATGGTGCCTCTCACAGTCCTCTGACAAGTTTCCCAAGGGTGATACTGCCACTTACTATTCACTGATTCATTGTGCTAGCCACAGTGAATAAGGTAGGTAGGATCTTGGCACTCATGACATTTCTGTTGGGTTGGCCAAAAAGTTCATTTGGGTATTTCCATAACATCTTACAGAAAAACCTGAACGAACTTTTTGGCCAACCCAATATTATGGGGAAGAGCTAGACAAACAGGCAATTAAAATAGAGAGTGATTAATGTTACAGTAGATGAAATATATGCTATGGGAACACTAGAGGGATATCAGACCCTAATTTAGGGACTCAGGGAAGACTTACTAAAGGAAGGCCTAAAAGATGAGTAAAGAGCTATAGGTGATATGTGCTACAAGAAGAGGAAATAGCATGGGCTGACACTCTGAAAACATAATACATTTGAGAGGCTGAAAGCAGTTCTTTTTGGATGGCATAAAAATCATTAGAAGAGAAATGATGACCAATAAATTGTTTCCATGATCTTGGAGGAGGCTGAAAGAAGAAACATGGAAAGAAGGAAAGCATCAAAACAAACCCTGGTACATCCTAGTCCAATTTTCAGGCTTCCTATTGCTATCAGGAGATTGTCTCCCACCCCTCACAAATGTTGTGGCTGTTAAGCAAAGGAGCTAGTGTTTATTAAATGCCAACTATGACACAGACCATTTCAAGTGTGCTGTCTCATTGAAGCCTCACGTCCCTCTAGGCAGGTACTGGTGTCTTGATCTTACAGATGAAGAACTTAAGACTAGATAGGGGATAAAAATCACCCAAGGTCACATGATTAGTGAGCAACTGAGTAAGGACCTGAGCCCAGGTTTCTCTGTCTCCCAAGGCAACCCTCTTCAACTATATTGTGTTCTCTCTCCTAGGTTTTTAGTATCATAATTGTGGTACTTCTACATTACTGCTGCTTCAGGAAAACAATTTAAAAGAAAGTTATTTGGTTTGTCTTTGCCAAAGATAACCTCCCCTTGGTTTACGATACCATTGAGTTAGAGGTATATTTCCTGAAAGAATGGATTTCAGGGCTAACCAAGGTGATGCAGACATGACTAGGAGTTCAACAAGGATTTTTTTTAAAGTTTTGAATATAAAATTTCATACACTCTGAAATCCCAAAGAGAGACCTCCTTAAAGCTTTTACCATTTTGCCGAAATCTTAGATTGAGACAACCACCTGACTGATGGAAAAATGGCTTCTGTTTCTAAGAGGATTCTCACCTGATAGGTGTTTAGGAATGCAGAGTAGGAGGTAGTAGGATGTAAAACTGATTGGAAGCTGTTCCAACTTAAGCAAGAAGTCACATATGTGAAACCTAATATTAGAGAAGCTGGATTGGCATACAACAGAGTCTGTTATAAAGAACATGCCCTTATGTATTTTTGTAACAGATCTAGTCTTAAGACTAGAATGGCATCTATGAAGTAAAATTGTGCAAGTACTTTAGATTTAAAAGACCTGAGATTGCAAAATTTAATTTCTATCCCATTAGTTTTAGATTCATTTTCCTCAAGCCTATCAATGGATAGTTGTGATACATTTATTAGTTTTATTTTGCAATTAATTCATATCGTGTCTTTGTTTTCGAGGAGTAAAGTAAGTGTACAGTGCCTTTCCTCTTCTGTATATCATCTTAGTCTTTTTATATTTGGGGATATTAAAATTGTTAGTTTGGATATGGAATAGAAATTCTCTCTCGTTCAAACTATTTGGAAATGACACCATGCATTATTTTTGGATTGACATTTTTAATTTAATGTTTTTGTTAAATAGCTATATAGTAAGGAATTGATTTTAATTTTAATTTATGTACAAACTATATTTTCTAGAGAGAATAATATTACTTTTATACTTTAATATGGCTACCCATATTTTAACAAATTCTAAATGCAAAAATTCTTTCAATTTCATTTTTGGGAACAAAATGAAGAAAATTTGCATGTCATTATTTAACACACGTGATATTCATTATCTTCAAGATTTGATTGATATTGTTTAGAATTAATAAAGGCTCTGCAATAACAGAAATCAGTTGCTCTCTTGAATATAAATCCTATGAAGCATATGTTTTAATTTTTCATTCAAAATAGCTGTCAAATATTGTGTTATTTTTCAATTTTTATGAAACAAAATGTAACCTGATGTTGTTGCTGGTGTCTGTCCCTATGCCTTCTGAGACTGTTAAAGAATAGTTTAGATTGTTCCAAGCTGGAAACTTTAGGTAATATATCATGAGCTTTCCAATACAAACCTGAGATAGGAGATAAGAAATTGCCTTTAGGCAAAGAAATGTTTTTGAACCAATGCTTTGCTTCTCTATGAGATAATAAGAAAATAAGAGTGCTTTGTTTTTTGAATAATTTTAATGGACTCTGGTTGAAACGATCCTTTATAGAATCTAATATCTGGTAAAAAAACACTGGAAAAACTTAGAGATATTAGGAACTAGAGGCACTGAGGACAGTGATAAATAAAAATAGGAGTAGATACACAAGAAGTCGTGAGCCTTACTAGACCATTACTCAGCAAAATTTAAGTATACAATACCATATTATTAATCATAGTCACCATGTTGTAATTCATCTTCTAACTTAGTTTATACCCTTTGACCTGTATCTCCCCATTTCCCCCTTCTCTCAGCCCCTTGCAATCTCCATTCTATTCTGTTTCCATGAAATCAGTGTTTTTTTGGGGTTTTTTTTTTTTTTGAGATTCCACATATAAGTGAGATCATACTGTATTTGTATTTCCTGTCTGGCTTATTTCTCTTAGCATCATGCCCTCCAGCCTCATCCATGTTATAACAAATGGCAGGATTTCCTTTTTTATGGCTAAATAATATTTTATTGTGTATACGTTTTCTTTATTCAGTAATCTATTGAAGAACATTTAGGTTGTTTCCATATCTTGGCTATTGTGAATATATACAACATGGGAGTGCAGCTATCTCTTAGAGATACTGATTTCATTTCTTTTAGTTATATACCAAGGAATGGGATTGCTGGATCGTATGATAGTTCCATTTTTAATTTTTTGAGGAACCTCCATATTGTTTTCCATAGTGGCTGCACTAATTTACAATCCTACCAACAATGCACTAGGGTTCCTTTTTCTCCACATCCTTGCCAGCCCTTGTTATTTCTTGTCTTTTTGATAATAGCCATCTTAACAGATGTAAGGTAATATCTCATTGTGGTTTTGATTTGTATTTCCCTGATGATTAGATCTTAAGAATTCTCAACACACACACACACAAATGAATTAACTATGTGAAGTGACAGATGTGTTAATTACCTTGATCTTGATAATCATTCTACAATGTATAGGTATATCAAGTCATCACATTGTACACTTTAAATATATACAAATAGATTTGTCAGTTATTCTTCAGTAAATCTTGGGGGAGGGGAAAGAAAAGAAAATAGGCCATGCCTACCTCTTATCCTTTAGGAATTGTAGATTAAACCAGACACAATAAAAGAAGACGTTAATAGAAGTGCTCAAAAGGATTTCTAGCTTAAAACAGTGCCTTATTTGTAGCCCCTGTTTCAGACTTTCCAGGATCCCTGCTAAAATACCAAATGTAGGCATAGATAGGTTAATATTAAATCTCATACTGCAACTGAAAACTAAAACTGACCTAATGCTAATTCTGGAGGTAATTTTCATTACCTAAAAGTATATGGAGGTGGATTAAGAAGTAACCTTCAGATCTTATCTGGTGAGCTCTCTGGATTTCACTTGATGAAAAAATTTTTTTTCAAAAGGACAGAAGGAAACCAGAAAGCTGGGTACAGCTCTTCTTGTACATTATAAACATTCGGAAACAGTAGTAACCCAAACATAACAGGGCAAGAACAAAGGGATATGCTTCCTAGAAATAAAGTTCCATTGCGGAGAGAGTCAGGGAGTGATGAAAAGGACAGAGAGAGGAAGATTTCTGGCAGCAGTATAATTAATTGGTGTGTGTCAAGAAACCACACAAAGTAGTAGAAAATTATTCTACTTCCAAATATCAGGATTGTACTAAGTGATAACTGCTGAAAGTGAGTTTGAGATGGAAACTATGTTCATCAACCTACCCCCAAAATTGATTTTAAAAATTAATTTATCTATAAATCAAATGAGTAGAAGGCAGTCTTATGGACTATCAACTGAATCTAGTTAAAACTTTACTAAAGGAAAAGTAGAGAAAAAACATAAACAACCACAACCATAAGCACTTCATGTTTATAGCAAATATATAGACAAAGAGAATGGGGACACAAACGCACAATTTCAAAGGAAGCCTATATATTTTAAAAATAAATGGCCTACTAAATAATTGTGAAGGCATTTCTAAAGATGTTTAGCATCTTCAGTGGACTGAAAGGAAGAATGTTCTTTAGAAAAAGGGTATAGAAAATTATGGGAAGAAACAACCTCAGATGTAAATGAAAGTGGCTGAAGAAAGGAAGGATTGCAATAAAACTATGCTGTAATGATAGAATTAACATCCACATTGAACTGAATAAAGAAAATAATTAAGACAGTCAAAAATCATTTCAGTCCTATAAGTGACCAGAATAAAACACTGTCTCTTACAATACAAGAAAATGATGAAGACAAAAAATAAAACAAACTATAAGATTATTATAGAGGAAAGGGAAAGAGAATAGAGATGTAATCTAAGAAGTATAAGTATTCCTGAGGAAGAAGTAGAAGCAGTAGAGTTAGAAGAAATAATCAATGACTTAATTTTTGAAAATATGAAATGAAAGAGATGTGTATTTACAGATTGAAGGTCTCACAGTTTTCATTGCAAAATTGAAAGAAAACTACATCAATACACGTTCTTAGAAATTAATCATAAAGTAAAGAACATCTCCTACAAGCATCCAAGAGAATATCATAGTTCTCTATAATCCTAATTTTTAAATAATTGTTTAGCAAAGTGATTGTGTTTTGAGAGCTATACAAACGGTCACCTCAATGGATGCTGAAAAGACTGATAAAATTCAACATCCGTGTTAATGTAGAAATTCTTAGCAGTGGTACAAAATGCTACTGACCAAAATGAAGTATGAATATAGATGTAAAAATCCTAAATAAAATATTAGATAATGGAGTCCAGCATTATATGTAAAAGATTTATGTACCATATCCAATATGGTTTATTCCAGGAATTCAATAAAGATCCTAGGTAAAGAAATCTATTAATAAAAAATCATAACAGAGGTAGGTCAAATGATGGATGTACCCTCATCTCTATCATGCAGAAAAGGTAGTTGATATAAATCAACATTTATTCATGAAAGAGAAAAAAAATCCTAGAAAACTAGAAATACAAATCTTCCATAGTATATTAATATATATCTCCAACTAACAGCCTGCATCATATACACTGTTGAAATTCTAATCATAATTAAATAAGGAATAAGCCAAGTCTTGCTGCAAATATACTTATTATTTTTCATCATTCTGCAAGTATTAATCAATATATTAGAACATAAATAAGAAAGTAAAATCATAATTTTTAGAATGGAGGAATCAAAGATATAATTATATGCAGATGTGTTTAACTGAAAAACTCAAGGCAAAATAACTGAAAAATAGGTATTGTACAGTGCCTGGATAAAAGTTTAATATATACAAATTATCAGTTTATCTATCAAATTCAATAATCAATTACAACATAAAAAATTAAAAATCATACTTGCCATGATAACTGTGCAATATCTAGAAATAATTCATTTTATAGTATCTATCTATATATATCTGTAGACATACATCTCTCAATATATACAACTATACTAAATAATTCAATAAATGGAGAGTACAATATCATGTTTATAGATAAAATGATTCTGTATATAAAACATATCCATTCTCGCCAAATTAGTCTATGTACTGGCATTGCAATCAAAATTTCAATGGATTTTTTTAATTGACAACATTATTCTTAAGTTGTAATGATAGAATGGACATATTATGATAGACATTTTGTAAAAGGGCTTGCCCAATCAAACTGAACATATTTAATAAAGAAAAACTAATGAAAACAATATGATATTGTCACTAGAATAGAAAAATAAATCAGTAAAGTTCTTTGAATCTAGAATAAAAATATAACTATTGTGATTCAAAAGGTCTGCATGATATAGTCCTTTCCTTCCCATCCTACCTTATCTTGTTATGCTCTATAGGCACATTGCTTATTTGTTGCCTCAGGCCTTCTTAAATTCTGCTTTCACTGTCTGGGATATTCTCCTTTCGACTTCCTCCATGAGACTTTTTTTCATCCTGCAGTTCTCAACTTGAATTACACCTTCTCAATGAGAAATGTCCATGATATTTTAGAAATATATATATATATATGTATACACTTACATATATATTGCAATTATCTGTATATAGATGGTGATTAAAAACATGGAGCTGGATATTACTCAGAGTGTGTTGTAGAGAGAGAGAGGAATGTAAGAGTATAAGCTCCTTGAAGGAAGGGCTTTTTTGTTTATTTTAATCACTGTTTCTCCTCAGTCCCTATAATAGTGCTTAACATATGGAAGGTGTTTTAGTCATTTTATTATTTTCTTCAGAGTAAAAAGTAAGAAATCATTGCAATATATTCAAACTCAAAATTTACTTAAAATTATACAGGATATAGAGACAAGTTGCTTAATAATGTCACTCAAATTTTAATTGTAGTTCCACTGAATAAATTTTTTTCAATGGGAATGGAGCAATTAATTTTGCTAAGAGACCTGTAGGGATTGTTTTATTAGTTTTCACAATGGTTATGTACCTCACTAGGTAATAAATACTTATGTATTTATCATTATTAGTGCCTTCTGTTGTGGGTTCAGTGATATATTGACTTCATCGCATCTGAAAGTTGGTTGCAACCTGTGAGCAAATGCTAAAGAAATGATAAAATATTGTTTAATTACCTTCGTGGGGACTTAAGTATATTTCGATTTTCTTTTAGGTCTTGAATAGAATGCATTTGGAAGAAAAAATTGGTAATGTTACTAAGACACCTTTATTCATTTATTGTGTTAGCTTTTTATTTAGAAAAAATAAAATGTTATTAGAAAGATAAAATGTGAAAAATCAAAAGTTCCCTTCTGAACATTTTTTACCACGCATATTCCTACTCTTCCACTGTCAAATTCATGTCTGTTTATTTACCTCTCTATCTACATATTCACCCATTCATCCGTTAAATTATTTATTTTTTTGTAAAATTGGAACCATGATCTATGCACTGTGATTCAGTTCAGTTTTTCACATAATAATAAATACAGGAGATGCCTCTAATTTCAGTAGTGGTAGACTAGGTAACCAACCCTCTCACTGATGAATTTCAAAAACCTGAATAATATGTTTAAAACTTTTTCTAAGGGCAAATAAGTAATAATATTGTAAAGAATTAATGAACTGAAATCAACAGAAGATGTCAACCCAGTGAGTGAACTACTATAGCTTTAGGTATTTTCCAATCTAGAAAAAAGGAGCTGCACATCTTTGATGTGACTTGGTTGACAGTGAGGTGGGCAAAAGTCAAAGTCCAAGGCCTAGTAAAGAATTGGTGGAGTCTGATGAACAACCACATCCCTTTTTAAAGCAAGGAACTCAAAGGACTGCAATCTCACAGTAAGAGTGAACCAAAAATGTACCAGCCATAAACCAGATATCCTATGGATTTGCAGCTTGATTCCATGACCTGGGTGGCCCAGGGGAACCTCAAGCCTTGATCCTGGATTAAGGTAGTTCCAGGTCACCTCCCAGAAGCATATTAAAATCCTTTCCAGAAGATACCAAGATCTCAAACCTGAAATATTCATATCATTTATATTTTTTGATTTGATTATATTTTAAAGGTATCAAAGAGCTATTGAGTGGAAACAACTATTACTAAATAAATTGAAGTTCCAGAGAAGGGAGTCTTTCTGAAGGAGGTGATGATCACCAGCCATTTTCTCTTCTGAGATCATTTGCTGACTATAGGCATGATATGAGGAGAAAATATGAAATAAATTTTTGGTAATTATGCAAGGCAACATTTTTGAAACCTAAGGAGACTTTAATATGGTGAGTTTTCACCATGGGATTTTGCTGACCTCTGGGGCTGCCTGAGAGTGGTTGAGAAACTAGGTCAAAATGTTCTCTGAAAGACATACTTAAATTACCTGTATTCTTGTGGAACTTAGGAGACAAAACTTACCTAGAAGGAGTGCACCAGCTTCAGATACATAGCTATTCTTCTCGTCAAGACATTTTCTGGAATTTGAAGGTAGGGAGTGAGTGTGGGAAGCTACAAAAAGAAAAAAAAAGAAGGAAAGTATAGTCTACATTTGGTGAAATTTTTCTATAAAAATGAAGTCAAGATATTTATGAACAAAGTGTGGGAAAAATCATTGCTATGCAATATGAAAATGGAGTTCTTCAGGCTATAACAGTATGATCCCATATGGAAGCGGAGGACTACAGACAGATATGTGGAATGCCAGCAAGGGTAAATAAATGTGCAGCTTATAGCAAAAATGTAGAAGAAATATGACAATAGGGCAAAGAATGGGAGAAGCTAAATGAAGTGAAACTTTTGTGTTTTTTTTTACATTACTTGGAAAGTGGTAAAAGTGACTTAAGGTAGAATGTAGTAAGTCAAGTATGTCTGTTCTAATCCTTTGAGTAAACCCTTAAAGAATTACATAAGAATGTATAACTAAAATTTAGTTGGGGATGCTAATATGTCTCTCTCAGTAAATTTAGAATGGCAGACAAAACAAATCACTAAAGATACATAAATTTTGAAAAACACAATTAGCCTAACTGACATATTTAGAATATTCCACCCACCAACTTCAGAATATACATTGTTTTCCAGTACATAAGCAATATTTACCAAAATAGATCATATGCTAGACCATAAAGAAAGTCTCGGCAAATTTGCAAGGACTGAAATCACACAGCATGTGTTATCTGAAAACAGTGGAATTAAGCCAAGAGTTAACAAGAAAAATATTATTAGAAAATCGTCAAATATTCATAAATTAATATATTTCAGAATAACTGATGACACAACAAATGCAATGAAAATTTAAAGTATTTTAAATAAGTGGTTATGAAGTTATTGAATATCAAAATGTATATGACACAGTTATATGCAAGTTAAAATAAATAAGGCCTCAAATGCATATTAAGAAATAAGCAAAGTAGGGCTTCCCTGGTGGCGCAGTGGTTGAGCATCCGCCTGCCGATGCAGGGGACACGGGTTCGTGCCCCGGTCCGGGAAGATCCCACATGCCGCAGAGCGGCTAGGCCCGTGAGCCATGGCCGCAGAGCCTGCGCTCCGCAACGGGAGAGGCCACAACAGTGAGAGGCCCGCGTACCGCAAAAAAAAAAAAAAAAAAAAAAAAAAAAAAAAAAAAAAAAAAAAAAAAAAAAAAAAAAAAAAAAAAAAAAAAAAAAAAAAAAAAAAAAAAAAAAAAAA